>JAXQQM020065213.1:0-63074 GCA_034641835.2 Pinus albicaulis
GAATTGTGTATTAGCTGAAGAATGTACATGCTTATATAGATGGGAGGTGAGGCTATTGGGATTCAGCTCCCAATGACTCTTGGCCTTCCTTATTTCCTAATAATAAATAATATACAAAAATACATATGCACACCCATCCATAGGATTAGGTGTCGACATTCCCCCCTTTAATCCGAAGGGATGTTGGTGAGTCCAAGCATCGATCTGAACTTTTCAAACTTTTCTCTTCCAAGTGCTTTGGTGAAGATGTCAGCAGTTTGCTCATTTGTGGAACAATTATGTAGATGGATGGTTTTGGCCTGAACATGATGTCGAATTAGATGGTACTTTGTATTGATGTGCTTTGTTCGATCATGGAACTTTGGGTTCTTGGCCAACTTTATTGCGGAAGTGTTGTCGATCATGAGTGGAGTGGAATACATTTGTTTCATCTGCAAATATTCCAGGATTTTCCGGAGCCACACAATTTCCTTTGTTGCTTCGTGCTACCACATATTACGCCGATTAGGTAGGTCTCTTT
This sequence comes from Pinus albicaulis, assembly GCA_034641835.2. Lineage (NCBI taxonomy): Eukaryota > Viridiplantae > Streptophyta > Pinopsida > Pinales > Pinaceae > Pinus > Pinus albicaulis. The sequence goes on from JAXQQM020065213.1 coordinate 521, forward strand.
AGGCCATTGTTGCGTGATCTCCGCCAGAATGACTCCTGATCCAGACTCATGGTGTAACACAACGTAGTAGACACCTTTGTTTCTTTATGCTCAGCTCAAAGTCTGAATCAGAGTATCCGATCAAGCTGAAGTCGCCTACCTGTGTATATTTGAGTCCAAAGTCTTGAGTCCCCTTCAAGTACCTTAACACTCTTTTCACAGCAGACCAATGTCCTTCACAAGATTTTTGCATGAACCTTGAGAGGATTGCAATAGCAAATGAAATGTCAGGTCTGGTGGTGGTCGGGTAGATAAGACTTCCTACAAGCTGTCTATACTTAGTTGCATCCTCAAATTCCTTCCCTTCAATAGATGTGAGCTTCAAGTTTTGTTCCATTGGAGTGGTTAAGGGATTACAGTCATCCATGCCAAATTTGTTCAAGAGATCTCAAATGTACTTCTTTTGAGAAAGAAATATGAATTTAGGATTTTGAATTACTTCAATACCCAAATAGTAATGAACATGACCCAAATCAGTCATTTCAAAACCTTTCTTCAACTCTTTCTTCATGGATGAAATATAGCTCTCATTGTTTCATGTTATCAAAAGATCATCTACATATACCACAAGATATACAACTGTTTTTCCAACTTTCTTAACAAACAAAGTTGCATCATCAAGATCAAAATGTTTGAAGTCAAGTTTCAGAAGATGCTCAGTCAATTTCTCATACTAGGCTCGTGGTGCTTGCTTGAGGCCATACAAGGATTTTACAAGTTTGCAAACTTTGTGTTCTTGACCCTTTATCACAAATCCTTCTGGCTGGGACATATAAACTTTCTCCTGTAGATCTCCATTCAAGAAGGCTGTTTTTACATCCATCTGATGGACTTTCCATCCACTCTGAGCTGCTAAGGCAAAGAGAGTCCGGATGGTGGTCCATTTTGCTGTGGGAGCAAACGTTTCTTCATAATCAATTCCTTCCTTCTGTGCGAATCCTTTTGCCACAAGCCTGGCCTTGTGCTTGTCAAGTGAGCCGTCTACTTTGTACTTGTTCTTGTAGACCCACTTACAGCCAATTGGTTTCGTTCCCAAAGGCGGATCAACCAGCTTCCAAGTGCCATTCTTTATCAAGGCATCATACTCCTTCTGCATGGCTTCTTTCCATTCATCATGAGAAGCGGCTTCTTTGAAGGAAGTTGGTTCATGATCTGTAGACAAACTCAATTCACAGTTATAAGCAATATCCATATCAACAGGGGAATCAGAATTATCTACATCACCTTCGATTTCTTGAGTGAAACTTCTTGTTCCTGTTTTTCCAACCTCATCAGGATGAACATCCTCCAGTGTCTTTGTCAGCCATTTGGGGGGACCTTTCTGAGATGGCCCTGGCTGGTCACTTGACTGAGTTGGGATTGATTCAAGATTCAATCTCCCAATTCTGTCGATCACATCATCTAATGTGTCATCCGTGGTTGTTTCTTCATGTGGGGGAGAGTGTGGTTCAGGAAATGATTCCACAGTTTGATTCAATATCGGAATCCCCCCTTCAAGGTGTGGAATCACATTATCAAACTCTTGGAAATACTTTGCATGTGTGAATCTGTCCAGGCGATCAAGTTGCCGCTCAACAACCTTGTCACTCTTGGAAGATTCAAGAAATATGACATCTCTTGCTATCACAAACTTCTTATTTGCTTCATCATAGAGACGATATCCTTTGGAGGTATTGGAGTACCCGAAGAAGATACATTTTCTGCTTCTAGCACCAAGTTTGTTCCTTTGACCCTTGGGTATCAAGGCATAACAGGTGGACCCAAAGACCCTGAAATGCTTTACCGAAGGAATGTGGCCATGCCACATTTCAAAAGGAGTTTTGTTTCTAATTGAACTTGAAGGACACCTATTCTTTATGTAAACAGCACATAGAACTGCATCGGCCCAAAACATCAATTTTACATTCTTGAAAAATAACATGGAGCGGACCATATTTAAGATGGTTCTGTTCATTCTTTCAGCTACACCGTTCTGTTGTGGATTATATGGCACAGTGTTTTGATGTTTGATTCCATGTTGACGAAGATAATTTTCAAATTCGTTTGAGGTGTATTCTTTTCCATTATCAGTACGTAGAGAGCCAATATGTGTTTGTGCATCATTTTCAATCCATGCATGAAAATTCTTGAAAGTTTGAAAAGCATCAGACTTATTCTTCAATAAGTAAATCCAACACATTCTGGTGTAGTCATCGATAAATGTCATCATGTATTTATTTCCATTTGCAGAAGCAATAGGCATAGGGCCACATAAATCTGAATGAACAAGCTCAAGTTTTCTATGTGCTCTGGAGTGTGAATCATGAAATGGCTGTTTGCTATGCTTTCCTAGAATACAAGCATCACATTCCTTAGGTTTTCTAGGAATTGTAGGTAGTCCATCAACACCATTTTTCTTCAACAAACGAAGGTTGTCATAGTTTAAGTGTCCAAATCTAGCATGCCATAAAAGACTTGATGGAAATGTACCTTCATCATGATGTGAACTGAATGCAAAGTTTTGAGCATGGGCAGATGAACCTTTCAGCTTCAAGAGTCTCCCTTCTTCTATTCCCTCCATGACAAGTGAGTGATCTGATGCTGATATGACCTCTGCCTTGCCATCAAACAAGTGAACTGAGTGTCCTTGCTGCCGGATTTCGATCAGGGACAGCAAGTTTCTCTTCAACTCCGGGAGGTATAGAACCTCATGTAGGATATGATCAGGAAGACCAGGCAGTTTAAGCCTGACTGTGCCAAGCCCTGATGGCTTGAGTTTGGATTTATCTGCGAAATATACTGCTCCATCAACTTTGTCAGTGAATTCTTCAAAAAAATCTTTTCTAAATGTCATGTGACATGTTGCTCTTGAATCTAGCAACCAATCATCTCTCCATGAAGTAAATGAAACATCAAAGAGGTTTTCAGTTACTCCATTGTTACAATGTGCTAGAACATAGTGAGCGGATTCGGGTGCTTTACCTTTGTCTTTGTCATTGGTTTTACGTTTGTCTTGATTTCTGTGCTGCTCAATTTTCTCCATTCTGTTACGCATTTGGATGCATTTAGCTCGTTATCTTCACGTGTCTTGATGAAGATTGGATTTGTCGGATTGTCTGCCCCCCCTTTCTGTGAAGTTTCTTCTTCCTCTTCCTCTTCTGCCACCTCTTCCTCTGGATGAATCTGGAGCATGACTCTTTTCTCTATGTGCCAAGTATGCAGCCTCTTCGGAAGACGAAGGGACTGTCATCTTCCCGAAAGATTTCTCTCTTTCTGCAAACTTTTTCTCAAGTGTATCAAAGGTGATATGCTCAAGGTTCCCACTTGCTTGCAAAGACTCAAGATAATGTGAGTAAGTCGGATATAATGCCTTAACATATGCTATGAGAGGTATGTCCATTTTTACACCGGTGTTTTCAATGTCATGCATTATAGATCTTACTTCTGAAGCTAAAGCAAGGGGATCATCATTCTTCATTTCAAGACTGAACAGCTTAATCATCAATTGAACATTTTCTAATTCTGAATGTGAGTCATAGAGTTCTTTTAGTTTCTTCAAGGCTTCATAGGCATTTGAGAATGATGAAATATGGCGACTCACCTCTTCACTGACGGAGGCTGCAATCAAGGCATAGGCCTTGCAGTTCTTGTTTTCCCAAATGGCAAGCTCTTTGTCTGAAGTGGGCTTTTCTGGTGGGTTTTCTTCTTGTCCTTCACAGATTCCTTTCCACAACTCATTAAAAATGAGTGTGTGTTTAATCTTCCGAGACCATTCAAGATAGTTCTCTTTGCCGGAGAGAACCACCCCAACAATTGAGATGAGAGCTTCAACTCCGGGAGGTATAGAACCTCATGTAGGATATGATCAGGAAGACCAGGCAGTTTAAGCCTGACTGTGCCAAGCCCTGATGGCTTGAGTTTGGATTTATCTGCGAAATATACTGCTCCATCAACTTTGTCAGTGAATTCTTCAAAAAAATCTTTTCAAAATGTCATGTGACATGTTGCTCCTGAATCTAGCAACCAATCATCTCTCCATGAAGTAAATGAAACATCAAATAGGTTTTCAGTTACTCCATTGTTACAATGTGCTAGAACATAACAGAGCTGATCAAAAAAGCATTCTCAGTCTTTGTCATTGGTTTTACCTTTGTCTTGATTTCTGTGCTGCTCAATTTTGTCCCATGGTGTTCTGCATCTGGATGCATCATGTCCATCTCTATTGCACCGTGTGCAATGAAGATTGGATTTGTCAGCTTGTCTGCCCCCCCTTTCTGTGAAGTTTCTTCTTCCTCTTCCTCTTCTGCCACCTCTTCCTCTGGATGAATCTGGAGTATGAATCTTTTCTCTATGTGCCAAGTATGCAGCCTCTTCGGAAGATGAAGGGACTGTCATCTTCCCAAAATATTGCTCTCTTTCTGCAAACTTTTACTCAAGTTTATCAAAGGTGATATGCTCAAAGTTTCCACTTGCTTGCAAAGACTCAAGATAATGTGAGTAAGTCGGATATAATGCCTTAACATATGCTATGAGAGATACGTCCATTTTTACACCAGTGTTTTCAATGTCATGCATTATAGATCTTACTTCTGAAGCTAAAGCAAGGGGATCATCATTCTTCATTTCAAGACTTAACAACTTAATCATCAATTGAACATTTTCTAATTCTGAATGTGAGTCATAGAGTTCTTTTAGTTTCTTCAAGGCTTCATAGGCATTTGAGAATGATGAAATATGGCGACTCACCTCTTCACTTACTGAGGCTGCAATCAAGGCATAGGCCTTGCAGTTCTTGTTTTCCCAAATGGCAAGCTCTTTGTCTAAAGTGGGCTTTTCTGGTGGATTTTCTGCTTGTCCTTCAGAGATTCCTTTCCACAGCTCATTAAAAATGAGTGTGTGTTTAATCTTCCGAGACCATTCAAGATAGTTCTCTTTGCCGGAGAGAACCACCCCAACAATTGAGATGAGAGAATGCATTAGATTGCTGGAAAAAATCTTCTGAAGAGGAAACAAATTTTTGATATAAAAACTTTCAACTCTTGAAATCTTTCAAATAAAGGGGATAAAAAATCTTGCTGGAGAAATACTCTGAGTTTAAAAACTCTTTGCTGGAAACTAATTCTGCTCAAAAAATCTTGCTGAAGACTGAATTTAAAAAAAAAATACTCTTTGCTATAAACTGAATTCTGCATAAAAAAAAATATATATGTATATTTTTTTTTGTTTGGGGAATAAAAAACTTGTATGTGAAAAGTCGATATGGAAGGGAGGGTGATATTGTGAAATGGTGGTGGGGGGGGGGTATAATATAAAAGGAGTGGTAAATCAGAGTGGAGGGGGCGGTATTAAACGATGGGAGGGGCGTTTAATGGAGTGTGGCGGAATGGTATAACACAACGCATGCTATGTAAAACACAACGCATACATACCATTCAAATTATGGTAAAGACATGTAAAGACATACCATGTTGACAGACATATAACATATATGAGAGCGATATTGTGTATTGACAGACATATAACATATATGAGTGGTAATTGACAGCGGTATTAAAATAGCGTTGAAGCCCGAGCGGTATTAAAAACAGCGTTGAAGTCTGTTTTACATAAATGGAACCCGAGCGGTATTACCATATATGTGACAGCGTTGTTTACACCAGACAGTGTTTACACAATGTATTAAATTGCAGCGTTTACACAATGTATTAAATTGCAGCCATACGACAGGCGGACAGGCCAATGACAGAGCGGTATTGAAATGGGAAAGGGCGGTAACATATAACAGAGCGGTATTGACTGTGCGTGGAATGGGAAAACACAGCATTGTATTGTAATATAAACACAGCGTATCACTGCTGTCAGAACCAGCGTTGTATTGTTGTGGAGTGTAGAGAGTCAAGGAACTTAGAGCAGTGCGTTGGAGAGAGGGTATGAGCGAGGGAAGGGAGCGCAGGTCGATGAGGGATGGGTGAGGGCGCAGGGATGAAGGAGAGGGCGTAGGGCGCAAAGTGGAGAGATGGGGGAGGTGAATGGGTCGATAGGTATGGAGAAGTGAAGGTGTTGAGGAGGCCCAAAGGGCTGTTGCAAAAAAATAATTTGAAATGGAATCTTGCAGAGTGACAGAGCCTGCAATTTGCAGATTGACAGAGGAGCCTGCAGTCTTCAGGAGCTGCAGGAGCTGGAGCTGCAAATGTCAGGGCTAAATAGGGAAAAAAAATGCAGAATAACAGTCTAGCAATTAATGAGCAGCAAAAACTATTAATAAAATTGACTGAGCAAAGGATAGGGAGTTACACCACAGGGCAGAAATGCCAATAGTGGGGCTGGCTCTGATACCATGTCAAACCAGGAGGTAACTCCTCAAATCAGAATGTGTATTAGCTGAAGAATGTACATGCTTTTATAGATGGGAGGTGAGGCTATTGGGATTCATCTCCCAATGACTCTTGGCCTTTCTTATTTCCTAATATTAAATAATATACAAAAATACATATGCACACCCATGATTAGGGATTAGTTGATCATCTGAGGCCTACTCATAGGTCCTACAAAGTATAATCCCTTATTGTTATTAGTGTAACCCCCTTATTGTTATTATTGTACCCTTGTAACCCCCATTTTGTTATTATTGTGCCCTTAAATTATTATTGTTAGGTCGGCTAGGATTACATTGTGGCCCACTAGATTACATTATGGCCCCATGGACTCCTATATTTATTTTTTTTTTTCCCAAGTGGTTCACGTTCCTCACGTTCTTATGTGCCCACACACATGTACTAGCTACATCCACGGTCTTAATGAATCGCAGTAGATCCTCCCGAAGGGATCTATTGTCGGCCTAACACTGAGGCCTAACCCCGCGGGCGTCTAGGAGATTTGATCCTGTGACCTCTCAATCTTGGAGTACTTCCAAGCAGGGACTCAATCAATTGAGCTAACCCTTGGGGGCTCATGGACTCCTATATATAGAAAGGAGGTTTTGTAAATTGTATCATCCAAGAATTGTTCATTTATGTAATGTATTGGAGGCTTCCCCCTCGAAGTGGCTTATTTCTAAGGCGTTGATATCTCTTTTCTTCTCTTTTTGGAGCTGGTTACACAACATTTGGTATCAGAGCTTTGGATTCTAGGGTTTCGGTGCTCTAAACAAGTCATCGTGGAATTTTCGCTATAAATTTTTTTCTACCAAGTTTCAGAAGCTGAAATTTTTAGGGTGCGAAGCCGAAATCCTGAGGAATATTGCCTAGAAATTTCAGAGCTTGGATTGCAATATTTTCGGAGATATTATCTATGGAAGTTAGGTCTTTTTTCAGGCTCCTAAACAAGTCATCGTGATATTTGCACTGTAACGTTTTTTCTACTAAGGTTCAGAATCTGAAATTTTTAGGGTGAGAAGCTGAAATCCTGAGGAAACTCATCAAAAAATTTCAGAGCTTTTTTCGCAATATTTTTTGAGATATGATCTATGGAAGGTAGTTCTTTTTCAGGATCCCGAATTTCATCTCAAAGAGGTGATCGTGGGAAAATCTTCATAACCCTCTTCTCTCGAGCATCTAACATTGGAGTGTCAGAATCCTCTCTCTTCATTTTTACGGATCGTGGGAAAATCTTCATAATCCTCTCTTCAATTTTTACGGAGGAAATGATAGAACATTATGAGGATACAAAGAGAAACACCTTCTTTAGCCAATTGATAAATCTCAAACAAAAGGGTTTAGTGGGGCAGCACATTGAGGACTTCCAAAATTGAATATAAGGGTAACTGATATTCCAAAGGAACATAGGATCAATCTCTTCATAGGCACTTTAAAGGATAACATCCAACATGAAGTTCGCGTTTTGGAACCGGATTCATTGGAGAAGGCATTTAGGTTGGCAAGAAAATTTGAATGTAAAATTATGATGACAAGGAAGCCTACCACTCAATTCTATAAAGAAGGAAGTGTTGCTACGCCTAGATTTCCACAACCTACAAGGTTGACACCACAAGAATTGGAAGAAAAAAGAGAAAAAGGGCTTTGCTATAGTTGTGATAGCAAATACACTAAAGGTCATAAGTGTGCTCAGAATAAATTATTTTACATAGATTGTGAAGAGGAAGAAGAAAATGAACAAGAAGAGGATATACACCGGGAACCAGCCCTAGAAGTGGAAGAAGTGAATCCGACCATATCGTGTAATGCACTAGCAGGAATTACCACTCCTCAAACTATCAAGATAGAAGGACATATCAAGAAGAAAAAGGTAATAGTGTTGATTGATTCAGATAGCACCCATAATTTTATTCAATGTAAGGTAGCCAAGGAATTAAATTGTTTCCTATACCCAGCACCAGAATGTCAAGTAATGGTTGCAAATGGAGGAACTATAAATTGCTCTAGAAAATGCCATAATATCAAGCTAACCATGGGGGAATATGTATTGACCAGTCCAATGCTTTCCATTCCTATGGGAGCTGCTGATGTTGTACTAGGAGTACAATGGTTACAATCTTTGGGGACGGTAGCTTTTAATTTTCAAGAACTTTTCTTGAAATTTTTTTCAGAAGGAAAGGAAGTCGAATTACGGGGTATTGAAGGGAAGCCAGGAAGGATAATAAGCTCTAATGTCATGACAAAGCTTCTAAAGAAAGAACAACGAGGCGTAATTGCACAATTTTGCTCACTAGAAGTTCCGACATCAAAATCATCTATTTCTGCAGATCTCCAACAAGTCTTGGACAATCATTCCAAGGTGTTTGAAACTCCCAAAGGACTCCCACCTATTCGTGATCATGATCATGCTATTCATTTGATTCCAGGAAGTGTTCCTCCAAACATCGAGCCTTATAGATATCCTTACGTCCAAAAGAGCGAAATTGAACATATGATTGCAGAAATGTTAGAGGCGGGTATAATTCAACCTAGTGAAATTTCTTTCTCTGCTCCTGTAGTATTGGTACACAAGAAGGATGGATCATGGCAAATGTGTTCGGATTATAGAGAGCTCAATAAGCTCACCATTAAAGATAAATTTCCCATTCCTGTGATTGATGAATTATTGGATGAATTACATGGAGCAATTTATTTTACCAAGTTGGATCTTCGTTCAGGATATCATCAAATTAGAATGAAGACTGAAGATATTCAAAAAATAGCATTTCGAACTCATGAGTCATTATGAATTTTTGGTCATGCCTTTTGGCCTTACCAATGCACCTTCTACATTTCAAGGGTTGATGAATTCCATTTTCAAACCCTTCCTTAGAAAATTTGTGCTCGTATTTTTTGATGATATACTAATCTATAGCAGGTCTTGGAAGGATCATGTTGAACATGTTGACAGGGTGCTCAAACTATTGCAGGAGAAACAATTATATGCGAAAACATCCAAATGTTTCTTTGGAGTACAAGAGGTGGAATATCTGGGTCATATTATATCTCACGAGGGTGTTAAAGTAGACCCTAACAAAATTAAAGCCATTAAGGAATGGAAAGTCCCCATGACCATAAAGCAGTTGCGAGGATTTCTCGGGTTAACAGGGTATTATCGCAAGTTTGTTAAGAATTATGGGAGAATAGCAGCACCTCCAACAACATTATTGAAGAAAGATGCATTTTCATGGACTCCTGAAGCAACTAAGGCCTTTGAACGTCTTAAAGAGGCAATGTGCCTAGCACCGGTCTTAGCTACACCAGACTTCACAAAAACCTTTATTGTGGAATGTGATGCCTCAGGAAATGGAATTGGTGTAGTTTTAATGCAGAAAGGAAGACCCATTGCTTTTGAAAGTCGTCCAATCAAAGGAAAGTATTTACAGAAACCTATTTATGAGAAGGAAATGTTAGCAATCCTGCATGCACTAAAGAAATGGCGAACTTACCTAATGGGAAGACACTTCAAGGTAAAAACTGATCATGATAGTCTTAAACACTTTTTGGAACAAAGACTATCTTGAGAAGAGCAGCAAAAATGGGTCACAAAGATGTTGGGTTATGACTTTGAAATAATCTACAAAAAAGGAAAGCTTAATGTTGTTGCAGATGCACTCTCAAGAAAGAATGATGAGGTGGAAGCATTGCTTTGTGCCATTTCTATTATCCAACCAGATTGGATAACCGAAGCAAGATATGAATGGAAGAAGGACAAATATGTATGGACACTCATTCAAAAGTTGCAGCAAGATCCTAGTACATCTGATACATTTAGTTGGAAAAATGATTCCTTATGGTGCAAAGATCGCTTATATCTTTGTAAGAATTCCCAACTAAAACAAAATATTCTTCTGGAATTGCACACTTCTCCTTTAGGAGGACACTGAGGATTTTTAAAAACTTACCACAGGGTGAAGAAAGAATTTTTTTGGGATGGCCTTAAATCTGATATTCAAAAGTTTGTGGCGGAATGTTTGGTTTGCCAGCAGAATAAAGTTGAGACAATTAGGACCCCGGGACTTCTACAACCTTTATCCATTCCAAGTCAACGTTGGGAGGAGATTTCAATGGATTTTATCACAGGTTTACCTAAGTCCGAAGGAAAGAGTGTCATCATGGTGGTAGTTGATAGACTTACCAAGTATGCACACTTTTGTGCATTATCTCATCCATTTAAATCAAGTACATTTGCTACTACATTTATGGACAGAATTCAAAAGCTACATGGAAGCCCAAGGGTTATTGTGAGCGACAGAGATCCCATTTTTACTGGAAATTTTTGGATGGAGTTATTTTCTTGTTTGGGTACTCAATTATCTCATAGCTCATCTTATCATCATCAATCTGATGGTAAAATTGAGATAGTAAATAAATTTTTGGAAGGATATCTTCATTGTTTTGTATCTAATAAACAAACACAATGGGTCAAGTGGTTACCTCTCACTGAATGGTGGTATAACACTTCCTTCCATACTGTAGCAAAAATGACCCTATTTATGGCACTTTATGGATATCACCCACCATCCATCACATCATCTTTAATGGAAAATTCGAAGGTTCAAGCAGTGGAAGATCACATCGAGCATCAGCAAGAAGTTCTCCAACTCTTAAAGGATAACCTGAATTTGGCACAAAATCGAATGAAACAACAGGTAGATCAACATCGCAACGAGAGAAGTTTTGACGTAGGAGATTGGGTATTTTTATGGCTACAACCATACAAACAAATGTCCCTCAAGCAAGCTAAGAAGGATAATAAATTATCGCCAAAGTACTATGGTCCTTATAAGGTGTTGCAAAAGATTGGTACTATGGCATACAAATTGGAGCTTCCTGCTTCTTAGCGAGTGCATCCAGTTTTCCATGTTTCATGCTTAAAGAAGGTTATAGGTAAGGTGTTGCAAAAGATTGGTACTATGGCATACAAATTGGAGCTTCCTGCTTCTTAGAGAGTGCATCCAGTTTTCCATGTTTCATGCTTAAAGAAGGTTATAGGTGAAAATCTTCCAGTTCAAACAATATTTCCAGAACTTGATGAGGAAGGAAAAATCATATTGGAACCTAAAGCGGTCACGAAAACAAGAACTCGACAGCTACGGAATCGATCAATTTCAGAGTATCTCATCAAGTGGAATAACTTACCCAGTGAAGATTCTACATGGGAGGATGAGAATTTTATACAGAAGCACCCAGAGGTACTCAAGCATTGAGGACAACACTTTTTTGAAGGAGAGGGGCATGTTAGGTCCCTAGATTACTAGTATAGTCCCTTATTGTTATTAGTGTAACCCCCATATTCTTATTGTTGTACCCTTGTAACCCCCATTTTGTTATTATTGTGCCCTTAAATTATTATTTTTAGGTCGGCTAGGATTACATTGTGGCCCACTAGGATTACATTATGGCCCCATGGACTCCTATATATAGAAAGGAGGTTTTGTAAATTGTATCATCCAAGAATTGTTCATTTATGTAATGTATTGGAGGTTGCCCCGTCGAAGTGGCTTATTTATAAGGCGTTGATATCTCTTTTATTCTATTTTTGGAGCTGGTTACACAACACCTACCACCGGGGCTATGGAAAAGAAAGGACAACAAGCAGAAAATCCATCTTCACCTCAAACCGTAGACACCATTAATGATACTTTGATGGAAGTTATTGAAGAAGACAAGGAATTCTAGTTTGAGAAGGTGTACGTACACTTTGAGAAGCTTCTAAATAAGGTCAAAATATATACAAAACCTTCAGAGACACATGGCTAGACACTATTACACCAGGAACCAGATTTGCAAAATTAGGGTTAGGAATATGAAAAAGAAGCTTAAGAAAACCCTAATCAAGCTTAAGAAGAGAGATAACCTTGATTTTATTGACGATGCACCATTATTTGTCTAGGTAATCACTTAGAAAGACAAAAGAAATAAATTTGAATAATTTTTGGGAGTTTTTGGCAAATTTTATAGTTTTTGGCAAATTTGGCAATTTTGGAAATTTATGATGCACAGAAGCGCAGCAAGCTCACATTGTGCTTCTTCTAAGAGCATCCAAATGAGGTTAAATTCACATGTGTGGATATATATTGGCTATTAAATCATGGATATGTGCTTGGTTTCGCATGACAGCTCACATATTTCAAGAAAAAAGGCCAAAAAATGCAAATTTCATGTTTTTGCCACCTTTCTAGACCCCACGTTGCGCTTCTGGACTAGTCTTGGGAGAAGGGATTTATAGGTGACATGGAGATGGGTGTTTTTAGGTTTGATGATTTAGAGGCCTAGTGTACATACTAAGCTATCTTCAACAATCATCAGTTGAGCTCAAAGATCAAGTTAAGCCACCCAAAAAGTGCTTCAAATACCATGCTGCACTTTTGAGATTTTCGCTGCGCTTCTGTCAAAAAGTAGAAATTTTGAGTTTTCTCAATCAAAGTCAATCTCTCATGATGTAATTTGTATTTTTATGAGTTTACATGATGTAATAAAATGTAATAGTTCTGGTAAAGGTTAAATTTATGTAAATTCATTGTCATCAACGCTTGTAAAGTTAGTTAAGGCTAAATAGGGAGTTAGTTCCTAACCTCCTAGTTTTAGGTTTGGTTAGAGATATTGATATAATAATTTCCTATCATGATGGATTAGACCCTTGAGAGGGGGGGAATGTAGTTTTTATATATATATGTATCCCTGATGAAGTCAAATCAAAGGTTGGATATCAGTTAGCAAAGGCTTTGGAGCTAGTGTACACCATATTTTTGCAGGAATACAACGGATAATTGCAGCTATTTTCATGCGATTATTGTGTTATGGTTTGTGGTTTTGTTTTCCCATAATTTATTTATATTTTATGATTAGATATATTTATCTACCATCTAAATGCTTCTTATGTTTTATCTTCTAAGGTTCAAAACAAAAATCATCTCATGTATGCTCTGTTTTTGTTCAAGATAAGCATTTAAGTGTTTTTCCTCCATAAGTGAATTCATGCTCTTGCTCACTTAATCGCTTCTAAATCTTCCTCACCATTACTACAACAAAAACCTTTTTGAGCCATTGGTTACATCTACCTTGCCCCATGTTATGTATGCAGCTAACCTTTAGAGATATTTGACCTAGTTCCTAGTTTTTGAGCTCTTATCCAACAAAACCCTAAAATCAAAACCCTAGTGAGCTGAATACTTAGCATATGATCTATTTTTCTCTCCAATCACTTCATTGGTTGTGAGATTGCAAAAATATCCCTATATGATTTGGTAGGACTAGCTACCAAGTCCAAAGTTGGTTTGAAGTTACCTCCTTCGGTCTCCTTTCTCAGCCTTGGGAAACTCGAGAGCGATAACAGGGTAAAGAAACAATGATTCATACAGATCATCGGCCACTTTAGTACCTTCAATCTCAAACTAAGTGTTGGGTGTGGAGCCTGATTATCTTGTTTATTTTGTATCACAGTGTTCGACCCCTGTACCTTAATGGGGCGGCAACGCCGCCCATAATTAAACGCTACTTGGGGGGGTCCAAGGGGGTGGCGAGGGGTTTCGAGGGCAGCGCCCCCGAAGCTAAAAAAAGATGTAAAATTTCCTTGTAAAAGTATAGTAATTTCTAGTCAATCTGGGCCGTTCATTAGGCAGATGATCTGACGGTAGAAGTTATGTTTAGTTTAGGGGTTTTTTCCCTAGAAGGAAACCCCTCGCTTGTATGAGGGTATTGTATTGCGGCTATGTATTGTATGTGTATTCTCGGAACAAGAAACAGGTAGGGAGACTGTGAGAGAGAACAGAGGATATTACAGCAGATCTGTTGTAGGTTGTGTCTCTTCATTTTGCTGGATAATAGAAAGCAAGGACTAGCTGTTCGGGGTGGACGTAGCCCAAACTAGGTGAACCACGTATATTTGTGTCTCTCTGGTTTTATGTGTTTTGTGTGTTTGTGTTTTCTACATATTTTATGTGTTGCATTTCTCTGTAATATTTAATTTTCTAACAACTGGTATCAGAGCTGAAGGTCAATTTGGCTGATAAATGTTGATCAGCAGTTGTCATTGATGTCAACCCAAGCAGCACTAGGGGCTAACCCAATATTGCATTGGAATTTTGACCTACAAAATTAATATATTCTGATTTAATAATTATTTTTATGGTTTCTACTTGTCGAGATGTTTCCGTTGATATATGGCACGTCATGTAATTCTTCACGGTTTGAGATATATTCATGTTTGAAGTTTGTACCCCGAGTTAGTGGGATAAAACCCCATGGGGTTGGGGCATGGATCATTGAAAATTCATAATTAATATTTTTTAAGCTCCTTAAATCCCTCCCACGTTCACTTGTTGAAGCCCCTCTCAACTTAAGAATTCATATAAATTGTGATCTTCATTTCCTCCTTATGCAAGGGATTCGGCCATCTGAAACAGGTCATCGTGGAATTTTAGCTCTAAATTTTTTTCTACGAAGGTTAAGAAGCTGAAATTTTTATGAGGTGAAGCTGAAATCCTGAGGAAGCTTCAGTAAAAATTCCAGATCAAGGTGCGCAATATTTTTGGAGATATGATCTATGGAAGTCAGGGTTTTTGCAAGTTCCTGAAATTCATCTCAAATAAGTGACCCTGGTAAAATCTTCATAACTCTCTCTCTGAGTATCAGATTGGAATTCCGTAAAAATTGGCAGATAGTGCACAGTATTTACTTTTTTCTCTATCAATTTCAGAGCCAAATTAATACACAGTGACACGTGGCATGCCATACAAGTGCGCTTTGCTTAAACAGTCCATAATTAGGGAATTGTGAGAGATTGGGCATAACTCTTTATTGAAGAACCCAAATTGGGTCAGACCTATGGCATTAGAAAGAAGACTCGGAGGACTACTATAGGACCGAAAATTAGATATTGAGGATCTGTAATAACAGAGATACACTAGATTCAATATCAAGCTCCTAGAAGGCAAGAAAAATCTAGATCATGTGTTGTCAAGGGTTGCAAAGGACCAGACTTTCTACAGCAGCAAAGCAAAGCAAGGTGCAGCAGAGGGTAGCATGACAAGAGCAGCAACAAAGGTGCATAACAGCAGCAAGAATTTCATCATATGAAGTCTTCAAGTGGGCAGCACTACATACAATCAATGTAAAGGTATCATTATACTCAGTCATTGTAAATACATTATTGTACAAATTGTACTAGTATCTATTTGCCAAGGGTTGAAGAGGCAGTGTTTGGAGGTCTAGGATCATCATTAGGTGGTTGTGTCAAATTTGGGGTTATGGTCTAGTATATCTTCTTCTTCTACATCATTCTATATCATTGTAAAGTGGACCATTTTCCCTGGTACGAGAGTTCATTCTTCTTTTATTCTTCTATAGGGTGGTAGGGTGGTGATAGGGTGATTTGTAACTCATTGGGTGTTGGGGCATCTGTTCGGTTGACTACTACTGAATAATCTCGGCGTTGGAGCGTCCATCCGGTGGGAGTTGGAGAAGAATGCTTTTCTAGATTCTAGGAAGTTGGAGCTTTATTTTCAATTGGATTTGAATATTAAAGAATTATTAGAAAAGAATTAGGTGGTTTTTGTCCCAGAGTGGGTTTCCACCTTAAAAATTATGCACATTTATGTTTCTCTTGTTTGTTGCTATCATTGTACAGACATTGATAATAATTGAAGATTAACTAATGCTCTAATTGTAAGGAATACTGATTCACCCCCACCCCCCCTCTCAGTATTTCCAAACATAAACTCGATGGAAAGAAGGGTTCCTGGTTTGAGTGGGAGCAATGGCGAAAGATTATAAGTTTAGGGTCGAGAAATTTAACGGCCAAAACTTCACGCTGTGGAAGATGCAGATGGAAGATTATCTATATCAGAAATATTTGTACCTACCATTGAGCGGAAAAACAAAGAAGCCGATGGCTATGACAGACGCAGAATGGGAGATTCTTGATAGAAAGGCACTCAGAATAGTACGTTTGTGCCTCGCGGCGTCGGTAGCCTTCAATATTTCGAAGGAAATGACAACAAAGGGTTTGATTAAGGTGTTGGCCAAATTATATGAAAAACCCTCGACCTCAAACAAGGCATGTCTTATGAAACGTTTATGTGGATCTGTTGCAAACCATTTAAATTATTTTAATACAGTTACCATTCAGTTAAGTTTTGTAGGGGTAAACTTTGATGATGAAGTTAGGGCTCTTTTATTTACATGCTCATTACCAAAAGGCTGAGATGGTTTAGTAATGGCCATTAGTAACTCTGTCTCTGGATCTAGTACTTTAAAGTTTGATGATGTTGTCGGTGCTATCATTAGCGAGGAAATGCGACGGAAAAGCTCCGGTGAGACATCGGGTAATGCTTTGAGTGCGGAGTCTAGGGGAAGAAGAATGTAAAGAGGAAAGAGCTCGAGATATCGCAGTAAATCAAGGAAAGGTAGATCCAAGTCCAAATCAGGGATAGTGTGCTGGAAATGTGGAAAGAAAGGACACCTAAAGAAAGACTGTAGATCTCGGAAGGGAAAAGAAGGAGACACACAGCAAGAAAACAATCATGAAGCAAATGTGACAGGTGATGTGTTACAATATGCCTTGATTCTTTCTTTCAAAAATATTACGGATTCCTAGGTAGTAGATTTAGGGGCTTCATTCCATGCGACACCTGGTAAAAAAAAATTCATGGCTATGTTCAAGGAGATTTTGGACAAGTCAGTTTGGGTGATGATAAACCCTGTAAAATTGTTGGAATGGGTAAGGTTCTTGTAAAACAACAGAATGGAAACCAATGGCTATTGAAGGAGGTAAGGCATGTTCCATATCTGAAGAAAAATATGATCTCAACAGGGGAGTTAGGTGGTGAAGGTTGTGTGACAACTTTCACAGATAAAACCTAGAAGGTCACCAAAGGAGCCCTGATAATAGAAAAAAGTGAAAAGGTTGGTTGATTGTATTTATGCAATGGTATTTCTAACTATGTTAATGCTTTAACTTCCAAAGGAGCAGATGCATTATTCTGGCATCATAGGCTCAGACACATCAGTGAGAAGGGGATGAAGATTCTTCACTTAAGAAATTTGTTGTTGGGTTTGAAGAATATTGATTTGGATTTCTATGATAATTGTATTTATGGAAAACAAAAGAGAGTTTGATTTCTTAGAGTTGGGAAAGAAAAGAAGAGAGAAAAATTAGAGCTTGTGCATACAGATGTATGGGGACCTACTTAGGTATCATCTCTCGGTGGCTCTCATTATTATGTTACTTTTATTGATGATGCAACTAGAAAAACTTGGATTTATTGTATTCAGAATAAATCTGATGTATTTGATACTTTCAGGAAATCGAAAGCTTTGATTGAGATTGAGACAGGAAAGAAGTTGAAGTGTCTTAGATCAGACAATGGAGGTGAATATTGCAGCAAAGAGTTTGATAGGTATTGTTCAGAGCATGGAATTCATAGAGAGAAGAAAGTTCCAGGAACACCACAAGAAAATGGTGTGTTAGAAAGGATGAACAGAACAATCATGGAGCCTGCAAGGTGCATGAGATTTCATGCAGTATTACCTTTACAATTTTGGGTAGATGTTGTAGATACTGATGTTTATCTAATAAACATAGGGCCTTCAAGTTGCTTGGATGGTGGTATTCTAGAGGAAGCATGGACAGGTAAAAAGGTAAACTACTCTTTTTTAAAGCCTTTTAGTTGTGAGGCCTTTGTCCATGTTAATAAAGAAAATAGAACAAAGCTTGAGGCAAAATCAAAGAAATGTACCTTTATTAGAAAATGGTGTTAATGATTTTGGTTATCTCTTATATGATTATGAAAATCACAAAATCATTAGGAGCAGAGATGTAATATTCAATGAAAAGGTATTGTATAAGAATCAGTTGCAGGAAAATAAACATGAAAAATAAAACAAAGAATACATAGTTCTTGATGAGATGACAGAAAAGGTAAAGGTTCCTGAAAATAATAATAATCAAGAGCCACAACAACAGCAACCACCACAACAACAACACGCACCTCAAACACCTAAAAGTGGTGTTAGAATATCTACCAGGATAAGTAGACCCCTTGAACGATACTCTCCTTCATTATATTATTTATTGTTGACTAATTCTGGTGAACCTGAATGTTATGAGGAAGTAATGCAGGTTGAAAGCAGGAAGAAGTGGGAGCTATCCATGGAAGAATAGATGGACTCCTTAATGCATAACCAGAATTGGGACTTAGTCAAGTTGCCTGTAGATAAAACTAAATTGCAGAATAAATGGGTTTACAGGCTGAAGGAAGAAGATGGAGGAAAATAGAGGTACAAATCTAGACTTGTGGTGAAGGGGTTTGCACGGAAGAAAGGTATTGATTTTGATGAAATATTTTCTCCTGTTGTTAAGATGACTTTAATAAGAACTAGTTTAAGTCTTGTAGTAGCAGAATATTTTCATCTTGAATAGTTAGATGTAAAGAAAAATTTTCTCCATGGATATTTGGAGGAAGAGATCTATGTGGAGCAACCAGAAGGATATGAGGTCAAAGGGAAGAAAACATTAGTGTGCAGGCTAAAGAAGAGCTTGTATGGCTTAAAAAAGGCTTCGAGGTAGTGGTATCTAAAATTTGACAAGTTTATGTTTGAACAAGGTTATACTAGATGTCTCTCTGATCATTGTGTTTATCTGAAAAATAAAAATTATGGAAGCTATATTATATTGTTATTGTATGTAGATGACATGCTTGTTGCGGGGTCTAACTTGTGCGGGAAATAAATGTGCTCAAGAAAATTGGCAAATTCATTTGCAATGAAGGATTTGGGAGCTGCAAAACAAATCCTTGGTATGAGGATAAGTAGAGACAGGAAAAATCGCAAATTAACACTGTCTCAGAATGAGTACAT
Source organism: Pinus albicaulis (assembly GCA_034641835.2). Classification (NCBI taxonomy): domain Eukaryota; kingdom Viridiplantae; phylum Streptophyta; class Pinopsida; order Pinales; family Pinaceae; genus Pinus; species Pinus albicaulis. The sequence continues at coordinate 19,813 of JAXQQM020065213.1, forward strand.
AGAGAAGGTGTTGAAAATATTTAATATGCAAAATGCAAAACCTGTTACTACAACTTTTGCTAGCCATTTCAAACTTAGTAAGGAGATGTGCCCAAAGACCCAAGAAGACATGGATTATATGTCTAAAGTTCCATATGCATCTGCAGTTGGAAGCTTATTGTATGAAATGGTCTGCACAAGGCCTGATATTGCACATGCAGTGGGAGTTGTAAGCAGGTACATGAACAATCCAAGAAAAGAACATTGGATGGCAGTAAAATGGATTCTCGGATATTTGAGAGGTACTAGAAATCAAGCATTATGCTTTGGTGGTTCAAACATTGCTCTACAGGGATATGTTGATGCAGATGTGGCAGGTGAAAGAGATGACATGAGGAGCACTACAAGATATGTATTTACTGTAGGTGGAACAACTGTCAATTGGGTTTCGAAAATCCAAAGTGTTGTTACACTTTCAACAACAGAAGCCGAGTATGTTGCTGCTACAGAGGCTAGTAAAGAAATGATTTGGTTACGAAGGTTTATGGGTGAATTGGGTAAGAAGCATGATATGGGCACACTATACAGTGATAGCCAAAGTGACATTCATCTTGCGAAGAACTCAACATTTCATTCGAGGACTAAACACATACATCTCAAGTACCATTTCATACGGTCAGTATTAGAAGATGGAGAGTTGAAGCTGGAAAAGATACACACTAGCCAGAATCTTGCGGATATGCTGTCAAAAGTTGTAACCAGGGAGAAACTGAGAATATGCTCAGTTTCAATTGGTCTTCAAGGATGACGATGAAGATGAGAAACAACCAGGTCCAAAGAGGAGTCATTGTCCAGCAAATAAAGCAGCGGTGGAGTTTCTATAATCAATCTCCAAGAAGGAGATTGTTGGGTGTGGAGCCTGATTATCTTATTTATTTTGTATCACAGCGTTGGATCCCTGTACCTTAAATGCTGCCTCGGGGGTCCAGAGGGGGGGGGGGGGGTGGGCGCGACTTTATGGAGCCCCCCCCTGGTTGGGGGGTTTCGGGGGCAGCGCCCCCGAAGCTAAAAAAATAGATGTAAAATTGCCTTGTAAAAATATAGTAATTTCTAGTCAATCTAGGCCGTTCATTAGGTGGATGATCTAACAGTAGAAGTTATGTTTAGTTTAGGGTTTTTCTCCCTAGAAGGCAACCCCTCGTTTGTATGAGGGTATTGTATTGGGGCTATGTATTGTATGTGTATTCTTGGAGCGAGAAACAGATAGGGAGACTGTGAGAGAGAACATAGGATATTACAAAGGATCTGTTGTAGGTTGTGTCTCTTCATTTTGCTGGATAATAGAAAGGAAGGACTGGTTGTTCGGGGTGGACGTAGCCCAAATTGGGTGAACCACGTATATCTGTGTCTCTCTGGTTTTATGTGTTTTGTGTATTTGTGTTTTCTGCATATTTTATGTGTTGTATTTCTCTGTAATATTTAATTTTCTAACACTAAGTTGCAACAGTCTCGACATTATAGATGGATGGGTTTTTTTGTAGCAGTTCCACTTAGTAATCAAATTGAAGAAAGGTATCACAAGCAACGTAGTTGATATGTTATCAAGACCATATTTGAATGCTTCAGTTATTCTGTAAAATAGTTCTATAGAACATCAAAGTTGCATTGAACAATATGATGAAGATTCTAATTTCAAAGATGTTTATGAATCACTAACTCGTGGTGCTCAAGTGGAAGAAGTGAATTATCATGTTGATGAAAGGTTATGATACCATCTTGGCAAGTTGTGCATACCACAATGTGAAAGAGCGTATATGATCAAGGAAGCACATTCTTCTCGTGTTTCAGGGAATTTTGTTGTAGGTAAGACAATGGCGCAATTACAAAGGTATTACTATTGGCCTTGAATGAATGAAACAATTAGTAATTACATTAAAGGTTGTGTCATGTGTTCAACAAGAAAACCAAACAATATAAATTTATGTTTTTATATGCCACTTCCATTTCCTTCTTGGCCATGGGTGATCCAGGTGGATATTGGTGGCCACCCACCTATTCCACTTGGGGCCCAAGCATTGTTTATTTTAGTTTTTTAGTTTCCTTAATTGTACCACAGTTTACTATTTTTAGCAGTTCTTTGGGTCCTGAACTTCCGAAGCCATTTTGAGGCCCTAAGCGACATTTTTGGGAAAATCGGAAGAAACATGGAAGTTCCTTTGATGTTTCTCACATCAAAATTTGTAGTCCTCAGATAGGTATTTCTAACGAGGTATTGATCGCGTCAAACGAAGATCGTATGCCAAAGTTGTGTCCCCGCGAAGTTGATGTCCCAAACGAGGCCCATACCTTTTGCGCTTCATCTCCTAGGGTTAGGTTTTTAGATGTTTAGGGTTTTCCATTGTTTCTAAATAATAAATCGGCCCTTGATCTTCATTGTAACACAGTTCAAAGGCTTGTAGCTGCCACATCTCTTCTCAGAGATAAGCTACCAACACCCTAGCTAGATTATTTCCATTATGTCTGTAAACAAATTTCAGTTCTTTGATATTAATGAAATTAAGTGTTATTTTCATTGCATCTTTGCATTTATGGTTATATGTGTATTTTGTTGTGTTCCTGCATAAATTTGAATTAGTGGTATTAGATCATTCTGTTATTTCTCGATCCTTCTTTGCATGTCCCCAAGGTAGGGGTATAAGGAGTTATGGCTCGATCTAGTTGAACCTTTGCAAGATCAGCATTGCAAACCCCTACGGTTAGACATGGGGTGCAAAAATAAAGACAAGGGAGTAGGAGATACTATCAAATTATTGCTCAAGGAGACCCTTAAAAAATAAAGGAACGCGATGATGGATAACTTTTCCGAGATCCTTCAACGACTGCCCTTTGGCAGCGCATCTGCATCCAGCAGCCGCTCTGAAGGCGCAACTCCTTTTGAGGTACAAGTAAACTTTGAAATTCGCATATTTGATGGAAAAATAGATGCAAAAGTCGTAGATATATGGATGAATCTATTATACTAATATTTCTCAATTCATCACTTTTCCGACCAGGAGAAGATTATTTTTTCACTCCTCAATGTTGCCCCCCATGTCAAGGACTGGTGGGAAACATACTGTGAGAAAAAGGATGAGGGGGAACCCTATATGTTCTTGGTCGTACCCACTTGGAATTATTTTCGAGATTCCTTCAAGGAACAATATTATCCCGTGGGGAGCTATGAGGACAAGTACATACAATGGACTACACTGCGGCAGCAAAGGGATCAACATGTGCATGAGCTGACGAATCTATTCCATACCCTGTCCACAAAGTTGGGTATCAAATATTCGGAGAAACAATTGGTGTTGAAGTACCATAGTTGTATGAACATATACATTCAGGAGGAAATGGAGTTCCTCGACATCTCCTCGCCTGGTATGACATACCGATATACTGCCAAGATTGAGCAAAAATTCAAACAGAAGAAGCGAGACTTTGGATTTGCGAATCAAAAGCAAGGGAAATGTTCCCCCAAACTGCAAAACAAAGGACAAAGCCAAGGCATGGCAGCCCAAGACAACCTTCCAAATCCGCAGGCAGAGAACAACACCGCGAAGCCGAAGAAGGACATGGGAAAGTGGTGTGAGTTCCATAAGAGTTCCACTCACAACACAAGTGAGTGTCAGGCCAAGCTGTCACTAGTGGTTGAGATGAAGGCTTCTGAATAATATGTATGCTCCAACTCTGAATAAAAACCCAACAAGGGGAATGACATAAGGAAGCATATTATCGATGCGGAGCCCAACGCTACCGTTGCCACCACAAAGATCCAAAAGGAGGAACCGAAAGATCCAGAGGTGGAGGGGAGTCCCTTCCACTCCTAGATGTGGGTAAAAGGTTCCCTGCTACAGTTCATTGTCGACAATGGGAGACAAAAGAACCTCATTTCAGTAGAGGTCATGAAGCGATTGGGCTTGCTGACCACAACACACCCACAGTTGTACACCATCGGGTGGCTTCACCAAGGATGGAATATCCGTGTCAGCCAGTAGTGTTTCCTTCCCTACAACATGAAGCCCTTCACAGATGAGGTATTATGTGACATTTCTCCTCTTAATGTTTGTGATGTATTATTAGGCCAACCATACTTGTGGAAGCAACATGTTGTGTATGAGTCCCGACCTCGCATTGTTATTGTTACTTTGGGAAATAAGTTGTACAAGATACTAGAGGTACCACCGTCTACCACTCTCTCTTTCGTTACTGCAAAACAATGTAGTAAGCTCATTTCCAAAACCGGGAAATTTTTTTTCTGATGATATGCCCTCAGGGCAAGAAGAAGACTGTGGTCATGACCTTCAGACTGGGCTCCTCTGCACGACAAAATAAAATGGACAAGGTCATGGAGGAGTACGGGGACATTTTCACCTCACCCATAGGGGTGCCTCTACATTGTCATGTCAAGAACCCCATCGATCTGACCCCAGGTGCGTCGCTACCTAATGGACCGATCTATCGATGCTATGTTCTGGAGAACGATGAAATCAAGAGGAAAAATTTAGGAGTTGCTGCAGAAAGGTCACATCCAGTCGAGTTCATCGCCCTATGGGAGCTCGATCATGTTGGTGCAGAAGAAGGATGGGACTTCGAGACTTTGTATTGACTATCAGGCGCTGAACAATATCACTTTCCGGAATAGGTACCCAATCCCATGAATTGATGACCTTCTGGACCAACTCAAAGGGGCAAAATATTTCAGTAAGATTGACATGAAGTCTGGGTATCACCAGGTATTAATTGAACCCTTCGATGTGTGGAAGACTGCATTCAAAGCCAAGGAGGGCCTTTTCGAATGGCCGGTCATGCCTTTCAGGTTGACGAATGCTCCTGCAACCTTCATGAGGCTGATGGACGACATATTGCGGCGATTCACCAACTCATTTGTAGTAGTGTACTTGGATGAGATCGTGATCTTTAGCCAGACTTGGGAAGAGCACCTCCACCACATCCGACAAGTCCTTAGTATCTGGGATACATTATTGATGAGCGGGGGGTGCATCTGCATCTAACTAAGAACCAAGTCATTCGAGATTGGCCGGCCACAACTACTCTAATAAAGCTTTGCATATTTATGGGTCTTGCTAATTTCTACCGTAGGTTCATGTTGGGATTCTCTCATATCACTTGGCCCTTGAGTCAAGTCACCAAGGAAGGAGTGAAAGAAAAAATATTTTGGTCGGAATCTCAACAGAAGACGTTCGTACAATTGAAACATCGCCTATGCTCTACCCCGGTGTTCACATTACCAGACTTGCAACAAACATTTGAGATTGAGACAGATGCATCTCACTCTGCTATTGGGGCAGTTCTTACTCAATAGGGGCATCCAGTGGCATATCACAGTGAGACATTGTCTGACACAATTCGCAAGTATCCCACTTATGACAAAGAAATGTATTTCATTATACAAGCTTAATGACAATGGAAGCATTACATTTGGGGGAGGGAAATGGTTATCCACACAGAACACCAACCCGTGCAGTTCATACAGACACAAGGGAAGTTAAAGAATGATCGCCATCAGAAGTGGTCCACATATCTGCAACAGTTTCATATGAACATCAAGTACAAGAAGGGCAGCACCAATAATGTTGCAGATTGCCCTAGTCGACCATCAATCGTAACGCTAACCTCCATTCTCAACTCTTGTGGGCACGAGACTTCTTATTGGCTGCTTCTCTACAAGAGCGATCTGGAATTCGGCCACACATACAAGACACTCTTGGGGGGTATGCAAGTTCCAAAATTTCACCTCCAAGATGCACCGCTATGTCACCTGGGACACCTTTGTGTTCCTTCAAGCAAGCGTGCCAAGATGATTTTGGAAGTGCACTACAGTCGGGTCACTGGGCATTTTAGGGTCGAGAAAATAGTGGCAGTACTGCAGAAGTATTTCTATTGGCCAAACCTTCGCAACATGTCGGGAAGTACATCATACCTTGCATTTCTTGTGCCATTGCCAAACTAACCATCAAGAAGCAAGGCCTATATACTCTGCTACCTACCCCTAGTCGACCTTGGGAATCCATCTCCATGGATTACATGTCAGCCCTTCCTTCTACTAAGCATGGAAGTAACTGTGTTTTCGTGGTCGTCGACAAATTCTTGAAGATGGCCATTATGGCGGCCTGCAAGAAGAATATCACAGCAGAAGCCACTGCTAAACTCATCTTTAAACGAGTGTGGGTGCACTTTGGGATCCCATAGTCTATCATCTCAGATCGGGAAAACAGGTTCCTCAACACATTTTTGTCCAGCCTTTGGTCAATGTTTGGCACCAAGCTCACCAATTCCGCATATTTCCATCCCCAAATTGATGGCCAAACAAAGGTCGTCAACAAGATGATCGTACACATTCTGCGCATGTACAATTAAATGCATCCACACACATGGGATGAGAGCCTTCCCTATGTAAAACACAGTGATAATCAGGCTCTCCACGGCTCAACCGTCCACAACCCCTTTCAGGTGGGTTTGCGATTCCAGCCACCATGTCCCATTGATGAAGCCATGCCATCTGCGACTACTCAGGCCGATTCATCTCATGTCCAGTCTAAAGTTGACAAAGAGAACAACTTCATTGAGTGCTTTCATCACATCCGCCAATAAGTTCATGACAGATTGGACAAATCCAATTCTAAGTACAAGCAATGACATGATCAATATCAGGTTCCACACAACTTCCAGGTGGGCGACAAAGTGTGGCTACATTTGCAGAAGGAGCGCCTCACTGGACCCCACCGCAAGCTTCACCCACTCCAATATGGGTTGTACACCATCACCAAGTTTGTAGGGGCCAATGCCTTCGAGCTCAGTATTCCACCATTCCTTAGTCTACACCTAGTGTTCAATGTGGACCGCCTTCGGCCCTACTTCCCACCTCTGTTGGACACCTCCGACATTGAAGAACAACTCACACCGACAGAGTTAAACCTAGACTACATGGAATAGGCCACCATGGATCATATCATGGACATGCAAATCAATAAAAATCGCCAGTAGAAGATCCAATTGTATCGGGTTGTCAAAGTTGGCCAACTCCTACACCAAGGCAAGTGGTTCACCAGGGACTAAGTTCAGCAGAAGTTTCCTCATCTCATGGAGGAACTCAACACAATGGGGACCATTGCTTCCTAAGAGGGGAGGAATGATCCAAGTGGATATAGGTTTGCACCCACCTATTACACTTAGGGCCCCACCATTGTTTCTTTCAGCTTTTCAGTTTCCTTAATTCTAGTATAATTTACTATTTTTAGCAGTTTTTTCGGGTCCTGAACTTTCAGAGCTGTTTTGAGGCCCTAAACGATGTTTTTTGGGAAAATCGGCAGCAAAATCAAAATTTCTAATCCTCAGATAGATATTTCTAACTAGGTATTAAGCACATCAAACAGAGATCATATGACAAAGTTGTGTCTCCGGGATGTAGATGTACCAATTTACCCAAACAGGGCCCATAGTTTTGGCGCTTCATCTCCTAGGGTTAGGTTTTTGGATGTTTAGGGTTTTCCATTGTTTCTCAATAATAAATAGGCCCTCGAGCCTCATTGTAACATAGTTCAGAGGCCTATAGCCACCACAAATCTTTTCAAATATAAGCTACCAACGCCCTAGCTAGTTTATTTCCATTATGTCAATAAACAAATTTCAGTTCTTTGATATTAATGAAATGAAGTGTTATTTCTGATACATCTTTGTATTTATGGTTATATGTGTATTATGTTGTGTTCTTGCATAAATTCGGATCAATGGGGCAGTTTCATATATGGATTTTGTAGATGGACTACCTATGTCTAGAAAAGGGCATGTTTATTTGTATGTTGTGGTTAATCGATTTAGAAAAATGTGTATTCTTGTTCAACATAAAAAGCAAGTAACTGATAGACAGACTACACAGTTGTTCTTTTCAAATGTATGGGTTCGTTTTGGGTTGCCTACTTCCATAATTTTTGATCGATACTATCATTTCATGGGAGAGTTTTGGTCCACTTTGTGGGAACTCATGGACACTAAGTTGAAAAAAGAGCACAACTTTTCATCCACAAACCAACGATCAAACAGAGGTGGTAAACAAAAAAAATGGTACATCTTCCTAGAGGCTATTGCAGCAAACATCCTAGGTTGTGGGATGAATCCTTACACTATATCCTGCATGCTTACAACCAAGCCTTTCATTCTTCTACTACTATATCTCCTTTTGAGACATGTTTTGGGTACCTGCCTAAATCACCAATGGAATTCATGTTTGGTGAAGAAGCTCGGGAGAATGGACATGGAAATGTCGAAAAAGAAATCAAGTTCATTCAAAGGATCCAAAATATTCATGAAGCAATGCAAGATCAATTGGAGAACAGTCAAGCCAAGTACAAAATGCGCCATGATAAGCATAAGGTGGATCATCACTTTTAGGTTGGTGATCAAGTATGGCTACACATCAGCAAAGAAAGTATGAAAGGTGAAGGTAAAAAGGTTAAAACCGATCAAGTATGGTCCTTTTAGAATTATTGAAAATATTGAGCACAATGCATTTCGTGTTGAGATTCAATAAAATGATGAGCTTAGTGAAAAGTAAGCACCTTCACTAAGTGGGGCCCGCAGGCTATTTTTAGGTGTATTTCTATTTTTAGACATGGTGAGAATATTCTATAAGTTGCAGGATGTTATTTGTAGATGGTTGATCAAATGTGAAAAATAGATGAGATTCTATTTTTAGAATATTGAGCGAAGTCTATTTATATATCGTCAATCTAAAAATAGATGCATGTCGATTATTATTAGCCCTTAATAATAATCCGACAATAAATATCAACTTATTCTCTTGGAGAACTTTATTTCAGTGAACAGATTTGGAAAATCAGTGGGCTGAAGGAATTACGCAATTCCTAGGGTGGTTGGTGACTCATGCATGGAGGATTCAGTTAGAACTGAAGTGGCAAAGTTGTGACAGAGTTGGAAGAGTAGTTATGGGAGTTGTTATTTAGTTTAATTCAGTTAAGTGAGTTAAACTCAGTTGAGCTAGTTGTATCTAGTCTAACTGAAATATACACTAGTGAGAGTTTAGTGAATTAATTAGTTAGTTAATTCATAACTAATAACTCACTTGCAACTAAAAAAATACAGCAATTAACTACTTGCATGTCAGACCCAGTGGAGAGATAGGTGAAAGGGTGAGATGGACTATCTGTTGTGACTATAGTGATGCATTCAATGCATTTGACACACATTGGAGACACCAATGAGGATTGCACGGTCAAGGCAAGGCCAATTAGAATTCATTTAGGGGTCTTCTTCAGCAGGGATTGCGCAGTGGAGGCAAGCTGTCAGGAGGCAAGAAATTGGTGCATAGATATGCAAATTTATGCATGACAGTGTGTAATGACTGTTGATTGTACTGAGAACTTGATGTACTAATCTTTGTATGAGATTATTACATGATTCCATTGATATACATAATATATGATAGTTGGGGTTTTTAGCTTTAAGCTCTCTCGTTAAACAACTGTGTTTATGTGCGATTGATTTTCTTCATGTGTTTTGCAATTGGCGATTTAATTTCCGCAAAGAATTAAGTGGAAGGATTTTGTATTTAACATAAGATTAATTTTTTAGATCAGGAGGATCCGGTAATACTATCAATATTAATAAATTTCTACATTCCAGTTGAATTTTCCTCTATATATACACAAATATTCAGTTGTAAATGTTGAAAATTTGAAGTTGTATGAATCTCCTATGATCATGCATCTAGAGGAAAATGTTAAAATTCCAAGTGTAGATGATTTTGCACCTGAATGTATAACTAAGTTGCAGGAAGATACCATCTAGACAGGAAGGTTCGCACTTCCAGACGTGGATAAGTTGAGTATCTTCCTGCAACTCAAAGGCATGAATTCAAGCAAGGAAAGGTGGATGGAGATCAAAAGGGTGAGGGAGTTGTACCCTCATCTCATATATTCTTAAAACAAAAATTTTGGTGGTCCAAAAGATTCCAGTGGACAGGAATGATCTAGGAGGATCCTCAAAATTCTTAGAATTTTATGGTCTCAAATGCTCCCAAAAATAGTGTCAAGTTGTAGAGCTCACCACGCATATTCTGACGTTATATCCGGTTTCACAATTGGCCTCCGTATGAAGGAGAAAACACCCATTGAATTTTATGAGAAACATGTAAAAAAATTTGGGCCTTGCATGCCAAGTGGCAGGTGGTTAAAAACTTTCAAAGCTCAGAATGGGGATCGAACCCACAACCTACATTTCAACATCACAAAACTATGTCATTATACCATGTGTTGGATTTATTTATACATGTTAAATTGTATATGATTTTAAAATCATATAATGAATATAAGTCACTGTGTATGGTTCGGAGTTGGTAACATCGTCAGGTCATATCAAATGGTTATCCTCCGAAAGCCCCAAACTTATCACATGCCATAGTTAAATGTCACGGGTTCATATTGTGGCACGGTTAGCAGCACCTCTGGTCTATTTATGAAAGTGGGTTTAAATACTTTTGGTTATAAATTTGCATCGAGGTGCGGGGGTATAAAATAGATATGGTATGCAGTCCAATCATTGTATACCATATATATTATATGGTTAAACCATACTAAAAATATATGTGCATTTCCATATTGTTATAACCATTCTGTTTTGTGTAAAGTTGTAATTGCACCAATTTATATTTTAGTTAAAACTAATCCAACCTCTTGGTTCATGGGTTTGACCCTGGAACCTACTTGTGGCCTTATAAAAGGTTTTCCAATGCGCCACTATAGTGAGAGGATGTACAGTGAAGCTACATACTTTGATTTATATGTGCCTGCAAATGCTCTTTTGAGCATAACTTGGCCATCCTTGGGCCTTTTTTAAAACAGAGAGTTCTGCTGGAGAGCAGAGGTCGAGGCCTACATGTTGAAAGTAGAAATGGGTGCCTACTTGCATATTCAGTATGGCGAAAATGTATGTAAATAGCGTTTTTTAGCATTCCTAATATAATGAACGCCCATTGGAAGCAGGCCCAGAGACGTAGCCCAGGAGGGACGAACTCCGTCATCAATGTTTGTTGTGTTTGCATATGTTATTGCTGTTGTTCATGCTTATATTTCAATTCTCAAGTTTATGGTTAAGGCACTTTAATTAATTCAATTTCTCTCATTCATTCACAAAAAAGGAAACTTAGTTAATGTTCGGAAAGTTAGCGCAAATTGTCAATCCTGTGTGTTTTCAGATCAACTGCGATGATGACATAATGATGCAAATATTTAGAGGATTGGTATTGAAACCCTTACAGAGTGCTCTTCCTGTGGCTACAAGTATAGAAGTGGGGAATAATACATTGCCATTACAATTCCCATCCCAGGCAGTGATAAGTCATGGTCGTCCTTGAATCAACAATTGTTGTCTGTATTGGGAAGATTCAGTTGAAAAAATTGCAAAGAACTCTCTACATCTCACGCCACCAAACTCCATATTGTCAAACCTCCCAACATTATTGCAATACATCTCCACAAATTCCACAACACCATAGATGGATATGGGGATGGCAAGGGTGAGATTATTAAGGAAACAAAACCCATTGTGTTTAGAGAGAATCTTGAATTTCCAGATATTGAAGATAGATATGATTTGTATGCGATAGTAGTTCACAAGGGTGAATCGCTCAAGTCCGAGCGTTATATTAGATATGTGCAAGACGCAAATGATGACCCTCCCTTTGATTTCACATCCAACTTAGTGGACTTCATGATAGTCACTAAATTTGTAGTGAAGCAATAGAGACATGACCTCCTTTGTGACCTCGCGATATCCATTATATCCAAACCCTCTGTCTGGTGCGTGACCTATCAACAACATCGTGTGCACCCGCCTTCGCCTCTACCCACGTGAATCTACCATCGCTCCTCTGTTGATTCCGCTGCTAGATATTGTGCCTCACGTCCACTGCATTAGACCATTTGAGACATCTGACAAATCCCGACAAGACGTGCTAGTTGGAATTGGAATTGGATCTTGCCTTTTGGAGTTACGATTTTTTTAGTTGGGAACACATATATAAATCAAAATATATACTATATATAAAATATTAATATAGTAATTGATTTATTATATATATATATATATATATATATATATATATATATATATATATATATATATATATAATTGTAGGTTCAAAACGATGTTACCAGTGAATTATACAAGTTGAGGTACCAGTGACATCAAATTACATATGTCAGTATGACAAACGCAAGATGAAGAAAATTGTCAACAATATAGCTTTGAGGACAAAGCTTTTGAAGGAAGGGGAAATGTTACGAATATAAAATTATATAAAACAAAATGAATATAAATAAAATAAATAAGTAGTAATCAAAATAATGATTATTTAAATAGTCATTAGTTAACTGAAAATGCATGTCTTTTGTTACGAATATAAAATTATATAAAACAAAATGAATATAAATAAATATAAATAATGAGTAATCAAAATAATGAGTAATCAAAATAATGATTATTTAAATAGTCACTAGTTAACTCAAAAGGCATGTCTTTTGTTACGAATATAAAATTATATAAAACAAAATGAATATAAATAAATATAAATAATGAGTAATCAAAATAATGATTATTTAAATAGTCATTAGTTAACTGAAAAGGCATGTTTAAAAAACATGCCCAATCATGAAAGGACACCTGCCTAGATATATAAGCATAGCCTCGTTGTAACATTCAATCATCCTTGTGCATTTATATATATTAATAAAATATTATTTACAAATACCTTGGTCTATTTTACATTTAATGTCAGTAAGGTATAGTTTTGTTGCTTCAGTCAACATATCCTCAAGAATCTTGTTTACCCTCTCTTTTTTTCCATCTGTATATGGATGATAAGCTATGCTGAATGCTAACTTTGTCCCCAAACTTGAAAACAAATCCTTTCAAAAACTGGAAGTGAACTTGGCATTTTTTTCTAGTATGATATTCTTAGGAATACCATGCAACCTCATAATATCCCTGATGAAGATTTGAGCTACCTCACTAGTTGAATTAGTAGACTTCACTACAATGAAGTAAGCTACCTTACTCAATGTGTCAACCACAACCATAATGGAACCATGTTGCTTCGATGTCCTTGTTAAATCTGTAATGAAGTCCATGGAAATGACCTCCCATTTCCATTCTGGAATCAGAATATGCTACAACAAATTAGTTGGATGCTTACGCTCTACCTTCATAAACTGACAATCCAAACATCTCGCACCAAACTGAATTGCTTTTTTATTCAAGTTCAATCGATAATAGAAAATCTTAATTGTTGTCAAAGTCTTATGATATCCCAGGTGACTTGAATATGGCTTGACATGAAACTCCCTCAATATAAGCTTCTTGGGCACACTATTATCCGATACATAAATCGTGTTCTTGAATATAACGAAGCCATTTGTCGTGAGGTGATACTCTGCATCCCTATCACCTTCACCCTGTTGTGGTAACCAGTGCTTCAGTTGTTGGTACTTGTTATCATGTTACCCTTCCTGCAAGATCCGCTTGTTAGAAAATTAAATATTACAGAGCAATGAAACACATAAAATATGCGGAAAACACAAGCACACAAAACACATAAAACCAAAGAGACACGGATATACGTGGTTCACCCAGTTTGGGCTACGTCCACCCCGAACAGCCAGTCCTTCCTTTCTATTATCCAGCAAAATGAAGAGACACAACCTACAGCAGATCCGCTGTAATATCCTCTGTTCTCTCTCACAGTCTCCCTATCTGTTAATACCTCCAAGAATACACATACAATACACAACCACAATACAAATACCCTCATACAAGCGAGGGGTTGCCTTCTAGGGCAAAAATCCCTAAACTAAACATAACTTCTACCGTCAGATCATCCGCCTAATGAATGGCCCAAATTGACTAGAAATTACTATACTTTTACAAGGCAATTTTACATTTATTTTTAGCTTCGGCGGCGCTGCCCCCGAAACCCCCCGCTAGGGGGGGCTCCATAAAGTCGCAGCTGCCCCCCCTGGACCCCCCAGGCAGCATTTAATTACAGGCGGCATTGCCGCCCCATTAAGGTACAGGGGTCTACTTATCCTGGTAGATCTTCTAACACCACTTTCAAGTGTTTGAGGTGTCTATTGCTGTTGTGGTTGTTGTTGTTGTTGTGGCTCTTTATTATTATTATTTTTAGGAACCTTTACCTTTTCTGTGATCTCATCAAGAGCTGTGTATTCTTTGTTTTCTTTTTCTTGTTTCTTTTCTTGCAATTGATTCTCATAAATACCCTTTCATTGAAATTACATCTATGCTCCTAATGATTTTGTGATTTTCATAATCATATAAGCGATAACCAAAATCATTAACACCATATTCAATAAAGGTACATTTCTTTGATTTTGCCTCAAGCTTTTCTCTATTTTCTTTATTAATATGGACAAAGGCCTCACAACCAAAAGGATTTAAAAAATAGTAGTTTACCTTATTACCTGTCCATGCTTCCTCTGGAATACCACCATCCAAGGAACTTGAAGGCTCTCTGTTTATTAGATAAACAATAGTATCTGCAGCATCTGCCCAAAATTGTCAAGGCAATCCTGCATGTAATCTCATGCACCTTGCACACTCCATGATTGTTTTGTTCATCCTTTCTGACACACCATTTTCTTGTGGTGTTCTTGGAACTGTCTTCTCTCTGCAAATTCCACGCTCTGAACAGTACCTATCAAACTCTTTTCTGCAATATTCACCTCCATTGTCTAATCTGAGACACTTCAACTTCTTTCTTGTCTCAATCTCAACCAAAGCTTTCCATTTCTTGAAAGTATCAAATACATCAGATTTATTCTGAATACAATAAATCCAATTTTTTCTAGTTGCATCATCAATAAAAGTAACATAATAACGAGAGCCACCAAGAGATGATACCTGAGCAGGTCCCCATACATATGTATGCACAAGCTCTAATTTTTCGCTCTTGTTTTCTTTCCCAACTCTGAGAAATCTGACTCTCTTCTGTTTTCCATAAATTCAATTCTCACAGAAATCCAAATCAACATCCTTCAAACCCGACAACAAATTTCTTGAGTGAAGAATCTTCATCCCCTTCTCACTCATGTGTCCTAGCCTATGATACCATAATGCTGCATCTGCTCCTTTGGAAGTTAAAGCATTAACAGAGTTAGAAATACCATTGCATAAATACAATGTACCAACATTTTCTCCTTTTGCTATTACCAGGGCTCCTTTGGTGACCATCCAAGTTTTATCTGTGAAAGTTGTCACACAACCTTCACCGCCTAACTTCCCTGTTGAAATCAGATTTTTCTTCAGATATGGAACATGCCTTACCTCCTTTAATAGCCATTGGTTTCCATTTTGTTGTTTTACAAGAAATTTACCCATTCCAACAATTTTACAGGGTTTATCATCACCCAAACGAACTTTTCCAAAATCTCCTTGAACATAGTCATGGAAATATTTCTTGTCAGGTGTGGCATGGAATGAGGCCCCTGAATCTACAACCCAAGAATCAGTAACATTTTTGAAAGAAATAATCAAATCATTTTGTAACACATCACTTGTCACATTTGCTTCATGATTGTTTTCTTGTTGTGTGTCTCCTTCTTTTTCCTTCCAAGATCTACCATCTTTCTTTAGGTGTCCTTTCTTTCCGCATTTCCAGCACACTATCCTCGATCTAGACTTGGATCTGCCTTTCCTTGATTTACTGCGATATCCCAAGCTCTTTCCTCTTTCCATTCTTCTTCCCCTAGACTCTGCACTCAAAGCATTACCCGATGTCTCACCGGAGCTTTTCCTTCGCATTTCCTCGCTAAGGATAGCACCAACAACATCATCAAACTTTAAAGTACTAGATCTAGAGACAGAGTTACTAATGGCCATAACTAAACCATTCCAACTTTCTAGCAATGAGCACAGAAATAAAAGAGCCCTAACTTCATCATCAAAGTTTACCCCTACAGAACTTAACTGACTGGTAACTATATTAAAATCATTTAAATGGTCTGCAACAGATCCACCTTCCGACATCTTCATATTAAATAAACGTTTCATAAGAAATACCTTGTTTGAGGCCGAGGGTTTTTCATATAGTTTCGCCAACACCTTAATCAAACCCTATGTTGTTGTTTCCTTCGAAATATTGAAGGCTACCAACGCCGCAAGGCACAACCGTTCTGTTTTGAGTGCCTTTCTATCGATATTCTCCCATTCTACGTCTGTCATAGCCGTCGACTTCTTTATTTTTCCGCTTAATGGTAGGTAAATATCTTTATGATACAGGTAGTCTTCCATCTGCATCTTCCACAGCGAGAAGTTTTGGCTGTTAAATTTCTCAACCCTAAATTTACCATCTTCCGCCATTGCTCCCACTCGAACCAGGAACCCTTCTTTCCTGCGAGTTTATCAGCCAAATAGGCCTTCGGCTCTTATACCAGTTGTTAGAAAATTAAATATTACAGAGCAATGAAACACATAAAATATGCGGAAAACACAAGCACACAAAACACATAAAACCAGAGAGACACAGATATATGTGGTTCACGGAGTTTGGGCTATGTCCACCCCGAACAACCAATCCTTCCTTTCTATTATCCGGCAAAATGAAGAGACACAACCTACAACAGATCCTTTGTAATATCCTTTGTTCTCTCTCACAGTCTCCCTATCTGTTTCTCGCTCCGAGAATACACATACAATACACAGCCGCAATACAAATACCCTCATACAAGTGAGGGGTTGCTTTCGAGGGCAAAAAACCCTAAACTAAACCTAACTTCTACCGTCAGATCATCCGCCTAATGAACGGCCCAGATTGACTAGAAATTTCTATACTTTTACAAGGAAATTTTACATTTATTTTTAGCTTCGGGGGCACTTCCCCCAAAACCCCTCGCCAGGGGGGGGCTCCATAAAGTTGCAGCTGCCCCCCCTGGACCCCCCAGGCAGCGTTTAGTTACGGGCGGCATTGCCGCCCCATTAAGGTACAGGGATCCAACGTTGTGATACAAAATAAACAAGATAATCATGCTCCACACACAACACCACTCATGTAAATCTATCCCATAAGAACTTGATGTTGTAATATGATTCACATACACTCTCCTACTGAGAGCATCTACAACCTTCTTCTCCACACCCTTGATGTACCTAATCTCGAAGTCAAGCTCATTGAGATTAGCTAACCATCTAGCTTGTCTAGCATTCAGGTTTGGTTGTTCAAATAGATACCTCAACCCATATTGATCACTCATCAGAACAAACATCTTGCCAAGAAGATAATGCCTCCACATCTTTAAGGCATGAATGATAGTTTCCAACTCAATATCATGAGTCGCATAGTTCTGCTCATGCTCATTTAACTTACTTGACTTGTAGCATACCACCTGTCCTTCCTATATTAGGACTCCACCAAGTACTGCCTTGCAATTATTTGTACATACCATGAACTCCTTATCAAGATATGTGATCTTTAAAATTGGAGCATTTGTAAGCGAATGCTTCAACTACTCAAAACTAGCTGCACACTCCTCGTTCCATTTAAACTTATTTCCTTTTCGTTGTAAGGATGTGATAGGATAGGTCATGACAATTTCATGATGAACCTCCTGTAGTAACTTGCTAGTCCTATGAATGATCTTAACTCGTCCACATTCCTAGGAGTTGGCCACTCCATGATAGCTTTAATATTTTTTGGGTCCATTATTATACCTTCCTTAGAAACAATATGTCCCAAATAATGAACTTTAGTCTAAAAGAAATTTCACTTGTTGAGCTTGGCATATAATTGATGCTCTCTCAACAATATTAACATTGTTGTCAGGTGTTATGAATGCTCTTCCTCATTCTTATAATATATCAATATGTCATCAATGAATATTATCACAAACTTGTCCAAATAAGGATGTGTCACATTGTTCAACAAACGCATGAAAGTAGTTTTAGCATTAGTAACACCAAAAGGAACCACTATGAACTCATAATTCCCATACCTAGTACGAAATGAGGCCTTGTAAATATCTTCTTCTTTGATGCGCACCTGATGATATCTTGATCTCAAGTCAATATTTGAGAACATTGTTTCTCCCTTCAGCTGATCAAACAAGTCATCAATCCACAACAATGGACACTTGTTCTTGATAGTCACCTTGTTTAAATATTTGTAATCAATGCACATTCTGAGAGTACCATCCTTCTTCTTTACAAACAATATTGGTGCACCCCAAGGTAATAAAATTTTCCTAATGTATCCCTTATTCAACATTTCATTAAACTGCAACTTCAATTCCACCAACTATGGAGTACTCATCTTGTAAGGTGTATGTGATGTTGGTGTTGCTATAGCCCAACGTGATAATAGGGTAATTAAGCACTCCAACATCTCATCTTGCGGGGTCGCAAGAGTTGCTGTCAAATATATTCACCACCGAATTTGGATCTTGTGTCCCGACCAAGCTAGCACGGGGTTGATACCTATGTGAAAGACTTATTCAAAACCACTTACTCAGCTTCGGTCTCATCCTCACTTAACTTCAGGTATTAGCTTCTCTAAGTAGCCCACTTTCGATACCATACACGCAGTGTAGTTATGTCCATGATTTCCTTGTTATTGAACCTACTGAGAGTCCCCGACATCAACTCAATAAAAAAATTCACTTCCCTATGAGGAGGAAACTATGAAATATCTTCAGGAAACACATCTTTAAACTGCTACAAAACCGGATACCTCTTTAGAACTTCATCATCCTCATCTTCCTTCCCTTTGTCACTAGAATATGAACTACAAACCATACACATCCTTTCCTGCAACTGCACTTTGATTACATAGTTGTAACAATTCTCATCGATGTGGGCTTCTTATAACCTTGCAATATTCTTCTTTCCCCATCATCATCCAGGCACTTGATAGAATTTTCATAACAGTCCACTTTATTCATATGAATGTAAAACCAAATCCATGCTCAAAAGCAAATTGTATCAACCCAAAGGAAGCACATTTAAATTTGATACCATTAAGCTTAAATGCATAAGATCTCACCCAATGATGAACTCTTCTCTTGGTCCCTGTAGCAAACTGCACTAACCAAGATTGTGCATGCACTTCTTTATTCAAGCCACACTTGTCCACCAGGTCAGGACTAACATAATTATAATTAGATTCAGGATCAATCAAAATGGAAACATCTCGATCATAGAGTTTACCTTCCATCTCAATAATGGATGCTTGGTGATTCTCCTGTATGTTATCAAGTGTTGCATAAATTCGAGGAATGCTCTACCCAAAATCTCCAACTATCTGTGCCTCTTAAGCACTGTAAATATGAGGTCTTCTACCCTCGTGTTGTGGGCAATTTGTCCTGCGACGCTCTCCACCACAAGTCCAACACCGCAAAGGCTTCATGCCCTCGCCTTTTTTCTACTCCTCGGTATGAGACCCATGTCCTATGTCAATTGCATTAAACTTCTTGTACGACACTACATTCTCCTGGTCACATGCATCCTGAGGTCTTCCTCGCTTCTTAACCCACTTTCCCTTAGTCTTGTCATTACCTTTCTAATCTTGCTTAGCCTTGAACTTATGCTTAGACTGTTTATAACAATACTTTAGCTTCCCAATGACTTCCTCCAATGATCAACACTCATCATGATACTCAATTTGATCCTTGAATGTTAATTATAGTCCATTGATGAACCTTTGAACCTTTGTCTTCTCATCCTTGAGGTAGGGCACATACCTTGACAGCTCCATAAACTTGGTCATATACTCTTTGTTTGTCATATAACCCATCTTCAACTCATAGAATTCCTTAGTCTTTCCATCGTAATATCTCTCAGAAAAGTACTTCCTTCTGAAGAGTCTTTTAAACTCATGCCAACTCAACTTCTTTGTCTTGATTCCTTTGACGCGCTTCACGTCTTCCCACTAGATATATTATTTTCCCCTGAGACTGGAAATAATTATCCTGACCTTCATATTCTTTATATAATCGTGAAATTCAAAGAAATTCTTCATACCAAGCAGTTATTCTTCTGCATCTTTCGATTTATTCATCTCTCTATCAAATGTAGGAGGTTTGGCTTTCTTGAACTCACTTGGAAAGTATTGCTTCTCACTCCTCCTACAAGGACGATGGGGGTGATGACCATGATGTCTCTCTAAACCATAACTAGAATAGAACCCATAAACACTACCACTCCTATAAGGTGTATCCAACCATCTACCACCTTTTACTATGTCATCCATGTCCAACCTGTATCTTGATCAAGACATGTTTCCAGATTCCCCATTAGTCCTTTCCTTTTGTCCATGACTAATTCTTGGTTGTCCATGTATTTGAAAACTGCATTAACATTGGCTTTTTTTTCCTAAGCTCTGGAAAGTCTTTCTTGTGACTCAACTATCATGTCAGTATCTACCTTGCAACTTCTGATTTATGCCTTCAAACTTCTTAGTGTATCTACTATATCAGGGGAGTACTCATCTCCTTGCTTCTCTGAAGCGAACAAAGTTCCTTCTCAAGTTAAATGCTCCAAAAGACTTTGAATATTAAAATATCCATTGAGGATACCAATATTATATTAAAAGTATGATGAACGAATTGATTGAATGTTACAAATGAGGCATGCGTATATACCTACGCAGGTGCCTCTTTACGAAAGGTCATGTCTTATCAGACATGCCATTTCAGCCTAATTACTAATTAACTAAGTAATCATTATTTACATTATTTTATTCATTGCATTGCCTTCCCCTCAAAAAGCTTTGTCCTCAAAGCTTGTCGATGAAAGGCCTCGATTTCTTTTCCTGCTACGAACACCTTCTCGTCTTGGGGCAGTCATCCTTGTCCGTACAAGTTGATGTGATCCTCTAAGTGACAAACAAAACTGTCGCACTGAGAATGGATCGGACCATCTTAAATCAATCTTCTGTGGAATCTTACGATGACTGGCAACTTGTGATGATTCGTTAGTATTCTTCGGAATATCAACTTGTTTCTGTTCTGAATACATAGCTTGGTTGAGTTGTATGCTCCCGTGATTTGGATGTCGATAGGGAACTTTTTTTGTTTGACATTGATTTTCTTTTGGCGAGGATGTTATTGAGTAGGTTACAAGACCTTCAATTAGTATGTTCCTCATCTAAACTGCAACATCAAAGTTTGTATCTTTTGCAACTTGCTTGTCTTCTTCTTGAGTTGTGACCTTTACTGCATCAACATTCGTTTGTTCGACAAGTTGTTGCACCTTTTTTTCCAACTACTTCTTATCCTTCTTCAGTTTCTTAATTTGCGTTAGCAATTTTTCATTGTGGTCCTTAAGGAAAAAAACTTCTTCATTATTGTTAGTGGTGATTTTGTTAACTTCCTTTTGCATATTTTGGATCACCTTTTTACCTTCTTGAGAAGTTACTTTTGAAATTTCTGAAATATCTTCAGGTGTCACTGAACTTGGCTTTAAGTTAAAGTATTGTAGCGTTATTTTCTTCTTTTTGTAGGAAAATGTTAAAAACTTCTTTTTTGTATTAAGGATGAACGACCCTATTGATTCCATCAAGATCAAACCCATAACTATATCACTATTATTGGAAAATAAGGTTTTAACGGTGAATTGCGAGATAAAGGAATATTCCCCAATACTTAGGTGTAAATTATCTATTTTGTATTGTTTGTCATTTGTGTTAAATGAATTTACTTCAGTTATATTTGATTCAGGGATCACTAATTGGTTAGCACATTTGATACTAACATAATTATTCTTTCGATTAAAATCGATAGATATGAGAACCTCTTTTCCCGCAAGTGACCCTTTGATTTCAATTAGCACATCGACACACATACTATAATTTTTTGGAAATCTTCTAGCCTTCAGTTCTGTTTTGGATGCCATTTTGTCAAATAACTTCGGGGCTTTTTAAGGATGACCCTTCCTAATGTTTATAATAAAATATTATTATTTCCTTTTAATAAACCCTCAAGCTTAATTATTCTTTCCAATATCTGTTACTATTATTCCTTCAATCTTTGGTAATGAATCCTGCACTAATATTCTTTTTTAAAAGAGGCTCAAATTCTTTTATATATGTATATATTCATTTTTTAAATAAAATCTTTACAATATAATGATTTATCTCCTTTTCCACTTTTCCAATACTTAAACAGTTAATAACCTCTCTTTCATTTTATTTACCTTCCAGCTTTAATAATGATTCCTTAATATTTTAAGAAATCCTTAATAATATATTTCATTTCGTTTTTTTTGAAAATTACTTCCTTTATATAACCTTAAATATAGTCTTCTTTTAGTGATGAGTTCTTTGACCAAGTAAATTCTAGTTTTATATATTTATTTTTATTTATAATTTTTTTTTTCAACAATTGATTTTTTAACTCTTTTTTGTTTTTGTTTTGAAAAGTCACAACCCTAGTGAAACGTGGCTATTCACCTATATTTACCTATAAAATATATGTCCACTTATATGTATTTGACTCAGTTAATGTTCTCCACGTAAAAGTAAACTTACCATTCACACAGAGATTTTTTATTCATTTTGTTCTTATTTTACCTTGCAAATATCATGGGCAATTACCATGGGCTTCTAAAACCACGAGTTTGCAAACCACTTGAAGAATAATCAAATTAACCTTATCTACTCTTCCTTCTTTCTTTTTCCTTTTTATTTTTAAATTGTCTTGGTATGTACATATATGTACTAATTTATATATATCTTTTTTTTTCTTTTTTCTTTTTTTTAACTTATATATATATATATATATATATTTGGACTATATTTATATTGCTTTTGCTTCTTTTTTCAAAAATTTCCCTTTTTTTCTTCTTCAAATTTTTAATTTTAGCCAAAGGCCTACTAGTGAAAATGGAGAAACTCCAAGACTGGTAGCGAAACTCTTCGACGACAACAATGTTGACGGATTTTTGATGGCCAAAGGTCTGGACCGAGGAGCGTAGCTCTGTGCAGTGATGAACGGCCAGAAGATCGAACTCCTCTGATACCAAATGAAGCGAACAAAGTTCCTTCTCAAGTTAAATGCTCCAAAAGACTTGGAATATTTGAATATCCATTGAGGATACAAATATTATATTAAAAGTATGATGAATGAATTGATTGAATGTTACAAATGAGGCCTGCTTATATACCTACGCAGGTGCCTCTTCACAAAAGGTCATGTCTTATCAGACATGCCCTTTCAGCCTAATTACTAATTAACTAATTAATCATTATTTACATTATTTTATTCATTGCATTCTCATTTGGTCAATAAGGAGAGTCACATGAAGTATAATCCACCATTTTTATCATCATCTTTGATCTTCTTTCTCCTGAAAACATGTCATGTTAGATAAACCAAATATAAACATATTCAAAATCATACCTCAGTGTAGTTTAGGGGAGGCTATCACGTCTGCATAATCAATCCAAATTAGCATGATACATGTATATATAATGAAATCAACATATCAACATCATCATAATGACACAAGACCTCGACAATTACCATCGCAATGCATGCATAGAAAACATATCGATAACTAACATGCATGCATAACAATCACATATACCTTAAGGTCGAGTGTTGCAACCTCGCTCTGATACCACCCTGTGGTATCAGATATCACCCAAAGAGAATGACGCCCACTCTGATACCATCCTATGGTATTGGATATCACCCAAAGAGAACAAAACCTGCTCTGCTATCACCTTGTAATCGCCTCCTCCCACATTTACCCAAATTCACAATCTTTACAGGGTAAACATGAGACGAGTGTCACTATTACATGACTCGACCTCCAAGTTCCAGTTAAGGAAGTGGGTCCTACAAACCAAACACTTATTAACATCCTACAGGGACTACAAATCACTTATAAGTTGAACAACCACCCTCGAGTGATCATTCCCTGAGCTAGAACCCTTTTCTCTAAACTAACACCATACCGCACGCACAACAAGGTAAGAGTGCAGTTATGAGGCTCCAACTGCACACATAAGCCTAATTCCATGCAGTTATGACCTAAATCCTCAAGTTCAGTCCTAGAGATTCTGAGATCTTAGCCACTTTCTCAGGCTAACATCTAGACCAATACCCAAAACCGTTTGTAACCTGACGACAATGCCAAACATTCAAATTTCAGGCCATAACTTGACCTAGACATTCCTAATCCATGATAAACATTTCGTCAAACATATGGAAAACATGTAAGTTGCAAGTCATGAATGCATATTTGATCATAAATTGATAGTCTTCACCTAAGAATCACCAAGAAGGCTCTAAGCCCTTTATAGCTAGTTGTAATAGCACTTTTTAGTTCATCCATTCATCAACCATTCAATGACTTGTCAAAAATTCATCAACCAATCAATGACTTGTCAAAACATGTCAAGAGCCATGGATAGATTACATCATATAACCAACATATAAGAAGAATGGGAACCATGGAAAATAAACTATAATATCTCCAACATAATCACTACAAATACTCAAAGACATAAATAGGAAAATAAATCTTATTAACATATTAAAATGTCAACCAAGTTAGGACTTCCACCTACCACCCGACTATAGATTGGGATGAACGAAATCTCTCTTTCATCAAATTAACCCCGCACCATATTCTAAGCATTAATGTGGGATCTCATTGAATAAACCAAGACAAAACTAACAATGGCTTCTGGTGGCCAAGCCACCTCAATTCTCAACCACGGTGATTCCACCTCTACGCTCCATAAATCACTAACATCAAAGAGATCGGTCTCTACCCAAGTTGTTTAGGGCTCCGGGAACTCGTAACTCAACCCACAACCTTCCAAGGTTATAGAGTATTTGTTCCAACCGCAGCTCCAGGGACTAGTAACTCAACCCACCAAGGGCTCTAGAGTATTTTCCCCAACCTATGGCTGCAGGAACTAGTAACTCAACCCAAACTATTCCAAGGCTTCCAGAGCATTTGTTCCAACCCATAGCCATAGGGACCCTAAGGACCAATCAGATAAAACAAGGAGAAAACCCACAACACTTTGGTTATCGTGGAAATGGAAAGGCAAGGCTAAAATCATTGTCAATCCAGGAAAATATCCATTCCAATGACAACACATAACCAGAGAATCATATGCATATACCATGCATTGAAAAATCAACAAGGAAATCACACATGTAACTTGTTACTTACCAAGTATCGTCGTTTTAGTTGTTGATCCAACTTTTCCCTTACACTCCCTTGCTTTCTTTCTCCAATCCAAGTGATTTCTAGAATGTTCCAAGCATGCCCTAGGAATGCTCTAAGTGTGCAACAGTATGAGAGAATGAACTAGAGCTCCACCACAAAATTGTGAAAACTTAAACTAACAAAAGCTAAAACTAATCAAAAGTTGTTCAAAAGTTGTGAATTGATTCTTTGATGCTTTTTTTATCATTGATGCCTCTATTTTCTTCATCTTCCTTCATTTTCCCTCTAATTTCCCTTGCATGCAAATATGTGTCTCTTCACCTTCCTTTTCTCCTAATTACTTTATTTTCATCATTAAAATGCCAATTATTACCTCTTTTCCTTTTCCAATTTCCATAGCCATTATTAATCACAAGTGATGCCCACTAGAATGTTTTGTCCAACATTTATCTTGGAATACATGTCCCATGACCTTAGTCTTATTTTATTTACATGGAAAATCAACCAGGGGTTGTTACATTTGAGCTCTGGTAGATAATAAATGTGTAACTCATATGCCATGCACTTCACAACAAAGATCCTCTACTTGCTCCTCATCATAAGATATGAAATTATGGTTTACAAATTGGGATGGTAATGCCAATGTAAATGAAAACAACGAGAAACAATTACATTGTGTTAACTCTAAATATAACAACCCCTACTTCGAAATCTTCCAATTAGCAAATGCATTGTTGCTCAATTGAATTGATTAGGAAACACCAATCACTCATTTAGATGAACTACCACTACATAGGTTGCATACTCTTCCCATTACTCAAGCCTATGATATATCCAGTGAATGGATGGTTGTGGCTATTATTTAAGTAGAAAACAAGGATGCAATTTGCATACTCAACAATTGCAATGCTCATCTCTATGGTTTTGTTGCTTAAATTGGTTATAATTTGTATCACAATGTTTCTGCCATTGCCAAAGGCTAATTCCCCTTACTCTAGTTGAGGGTTATTTAGTTTGTACCATCCTACATCCAACACATTCTCAAGACTTTTGTTTTTAATAATCAAATGAAAGAAAAACATTATACAAGATCCATTTTAAATCCTCGCATCATTTCACCACACCCCAACACCATGGAATATGACCAACAACTCATTGCAACAATCTTTATTATTATTCTATTGAGTCTGAGATAGGGACATCCAAAGCAATATAACAGGAAGAATGATTTTACTCGTCAACTTGAAATATGTATCCTCCACATCTATCACTCTTCCATTTAAAGGTTAAGACAAGGGAATGAGAATGGTCGTATGCTCGTACTTGGAATGGTCTCAACCCCCCTCATAATGTGAGTGACATAGAAACCCTCTCTCTCTCTCTCTCTCACACACACACACACACATACATATATGTGTGTGTGTGAGAGAGAGAGTACTGACACACTTAACTAGTGTTTTGTATAGCCTCAAGTGATTCAAATAAATGTTGCATACAATCTCAGTGAAGGTTTGTTTGCTACAAACAAGCATGTATTTGCTTACCAACAACTTCCCTAGTCAATTACGGTTTTTAGACTTGTCTGGTTAGAATTGGTAGAATGTGAGATCAAATTATACATAGTGTTAAAGTTGAAATTAAACATTTTTGATACAAAAATGGATCCCTTGTCATGATAAAGAACTTGCGGGCATGAATGTATTGAAAAACATATAAATCGATAAAATATGTAGGTCAAGGAGGAGGAGAAATCGACCATGACCAAGGGTTTCCTAGCTGAATTTTCCTCCTCCTTTTGTCACATAAATTGTTTATTTATATGGTTTTCAATGCATTCATGCCCTTGGGATCTTTGTCATGATGATGGATCCACTTACAAATTTGAAAAGTCAACTTTCAACATTGAACACTTTGGATATTCCAATCTCACATTCAACCTCTTTAACCACCAAATTAGTGCTCTTTGAGGATACAATTATAAATGTAGCTAAATAATTACAATAATTAAATTATGGTAGCCATTTATCTTAAATTTGGAGTGGAATGAATGATTGTCATCCTAGAATTGTTTTCATCCACAATGTGCTAATCGAAATTGTTTTATGAGTGAAATTAACATAGTTACAGTATGGGAATTTTCATTGTGACCATACATGCAGCTAACAATAGTAATTATCCATGAGTAAGCAACAATAATCTCACACATAGAACTCAACACAATGACCAAATAGAAATCTCAAAGCAAGCCAAAACATAATGGACACCATGTTTACTATATAACCCAAAGAGAAAACTAGAATCAATGGTTTCTTAGTCTTAATTTTAATGATTTCATCTCACAGTTTATACCACTAAGCTCTCATTCATCCTTACATCTTAGGCATAAAAAAATCCTTCTGAGTGGAATTGCAATAAGATATAGGCAAAGATGAGGAAAATGGGTCGGTGAAAAGACTTGGTGTATCATCTCCCGTTTCAATATTTTTCTCTTATAATTTTATTTTAATTTTAATTTCGTATTGCTTGTATTGTATTTTATTATTCCAATACTCATTAATTTTTGAATTACCTTTGTGTATTGATCTTTACAAAACATTATTATTTCTTCAAGTCCATTTTGGATCACACCTCCCTATTTAAAGGCTTTTCAGTCTACAAAAACTTCAAGGAAACGAATACCTAGATAAATGTGCCTTTCATCTACTTGTTTGGAACATGGTTCTCAAATTTGACTCGTAGTTATAGTTATGAATATTTCTTTGGCTTTCAACTCTAGCTTGTGGCTATGTCTTTAGCTATAGTTATTGGCTCTACTTGTTCCCATGATATATAAGTTTACCTAGTAACCGTTTTAAATTAGAAATATTTATATCCAACTCTAGTTGAGGGTTATTTAGTTTGGACCATCCTACATCCAACACGTTCTTAAAACTTTTCTTTTGATTAATCAAATGAAAGAACAACATTATACAAGATCCATTTTAAATCCTCGCATCATTACACCACACCCCAACACCATGGAATATGACCACCAAATCATTGCAACAATCTTTATTATTATTCTCTTGAGAAGAGATACAGACATCCAAAGCAATATAATAGGAAGAATGCTTTCACTCGTCAACTTGAAATAGGTATCCTCCACTTCCATCACTCTTCCATTTAAAGATTAAGACAAGGGAATGATAATGTTCATATGCTCGTACTTGGAATGATCTCAACCCCCTTGTGGCTATGTCTTTAGTTGTAGTTATTGGCTCTACTTGTTCCCATGATATAGAAGTTTACCTAGTAACCGTTTTCATTGAGCAATATTTATATCCAACTCTAGTTGAGGGTTATTTAGTTTGGACCATCCTACATCCAACACATTCTCAAGACTTTTGTTTTGAATAATCAAATGAAAGAACAACATTATACAAGATCCATTTTAAACACTCGCATCATTTCACCACACCCCAACACCATGGAATATGACCAACAACTCAATGCAACAATCTTTATTATTATTATATTGAGAAGAGATAGGGACATCCAAAGAAATATAATAGGAAGAATGCTTTCACTTGTCAACTTGAAATAGGTATCCTCCACATCTATCACTCTTCCATTTAAAAGTTAAGACAAGGGAATGATAATGGTCATATGCTCGTACTTGGAATGGTCTCAACCCCCTTGTGGATATGTCTTTAGCTATAGTTATTGGCTCTACTTGTTCCCATGATATAGAAGTTTACCTAGTAACAGTTTTCATTGAGCAATCTTTACATCCAACTCTAGTTGAGGGTTATTTAGTTTAGACCATCCTACATCTAACACATTCTCAAGACTTTTGTTTTGAATAATCAAATGAAATAACAACATTATACAAGATCCATTTTGAATCCTTGCATCATTTCACCACACCCCAACACCATGGAATATGAACAACAACTCATTGCAACAATCTTTATTATTATTATTCTATTGAGAAGAGATAGGGACATATCCAAAGAAATATAATAGGAAGAATGTTATCACTCTTCCATTTAAATCTCTCCCTCTCTCTCTCTCTCTCACACACACATACGTATATATGTGTGTGTGAGAGAGTACTAACACACTTACCTAGTGTTTTGTATAGCCTCAAGTGATTCAAATAAACAGTGAAGGTTTGTTTGCTACAAACAAGCATGTATTTGCTTACTAACAACTTCCCTAGTAAATTATGGTTTTTAGACTTGTGTGGTTAGAATTGGTCGAATGTGAGATCAAATTATCCATAGTGTTAAAGTTGAAATTAAACATTTTTTATCCAAAAATGGATCCCTTGTCATGATAAAGAGATTGCGGGCATGAATGTATTGAAAACCATATAAATCGATAAAAGATGTAGGTCAAGGAGGAGGAGAAATCGGCCATGACCTGGGGTTTCCTAGCTGACTTTTCCTCCTCATTTTGTCACATTAATTTTTTATTTATATGGTTTTCAATGCATTCATGCCCTTGGGTTCTTTGTCACGATGATGGACCCACTTACGAATTTGAAACATCAACTTTCAACATTGAACACTTTGGATATTCCAATATCACATTCAACCTCTTTAACCACCAAATTAGTGCTCTTTGAGGATACAATTATAAATGTAGCTAAATAATTACAATAATTAAATTATGGTAGCCATTTATCTTAAATTTGGAGTGGAATGAATGATTGTCATCCTAGAATTGTTTTCATCCACAATTTGCTAATGGAAATTGTTTTATGAGTGAAATTAAAATAGTTGTACTATGGAACTTTTCATTGTGACCATACATGAAGCTAACAATAGTAATTATCCATGAGTAAGCAACAATAATCTCACACATAGAACTCAACACAATGACCAAATAGAAATCTCAAAGCAAACCAAAACACAATGGACACCATGTTTACTCTATAACCCAAAGAGAAAACTAGAATCAGTGGTTGCTCAGTCTTAATTTTAATGATTTCATCTCACAGTTTATACCACTAAGCTCTCAATCATCCTTACATCTTAGGCATAAAAAACTCCTTCTAAGTGGAATTGCAACAAGATATAGGCAAATATGAGGGCATTGGGTTGGTGAAAAGACTTCGTGTATCATTTCTCGTTTCCATTTTTTTCTCTTATAATTTTAATTTTATTTTAATTATGTATTGCATGTATTGTCTTTTATTATTCCAATACTCATTAATTGTTGAATTACATTTGTGTATTGATCTTTACAAAATTATTATTTGTTCGAGTCCATTTTGGATCACACCTCCCTATTTAAAGGCTTTTCAGTCTACAAAAACTTCAAGGAAACCAGTACTTAGATAAATGTGCCTTTCATCTACTTTTTTTGGAGCATGGTTCTCAAATTTGACTCGTAGTTGTAATTATGAATATTTGTTTGGCTTGCAACTCTAGCTTGTGGCTATGTCTTTAGCTATAGTTATTTGCTCTACTTGTTCCCATGATATAGAAGTTTACTTAGTAACCCTTTTCATTGAGAAATATTTATATCCAACTCTTTAATCAAAATTCATTCCAATCATTAGTTAGCATATTTGATTCTCAAACTTGGATATGGTCCATCTTCTTATCCAGTGCGAGGCAAGTCAAATTTTGGTCTTTGCTTCTTAGGTGAGATCCTAATAAGCATATAACATTATGATTTCCTTCGGGTGAAAATATAACACCTTCTTTAAAAAAAAAGAGTTGACAAATCATGAAATGTTTGGTTGTAGGTTACATTCATGCTTATAGTATCAATGACAATTGAATGCCTCATGAATTTCATAGTGCAAGGAATTTCTAGCATGCAACTATGTGAAACATGAGTTATCTAGCATTCTTTTGGCATTGTCAACAAAGATGGAGTTCCAAGGAACCCCCGAGGATATTACCTCCATGTACTGATCTCCAAAAAGGAAATTGTCTAATGGGAGAATGATGGAAACAATTGAATCGGGGGTACATTTAATGTTGATATTGACCAACTATCCATCTCATTTATGATGTTGACTTCTTGCACTACTATGACTCCTTAGGCAATCTTTACTCATTGGGTCAAATATGCAGCGAGCTCTTCATCTCCTTTAGGCTTCATTCTCCACACTCTTCTCTTAGTAATGCAATTCCTATGGTAGAGATTTGAATGAAGTATCCAATGGTTTTCTTCCCAATGTTCACTCAACTTGTAGCAGTGGCAAAAATTCATAGTGTTGAATGGCCTCTTGGCATGTTATTCATCACTAGAGTCATTTGTTGCCCTAGGAAGTATTCTTGCAATTATTCCTCTAAAAATAGCCAGGCTTGTGATATGTGGTTTGTTTCACCCAACAAAATGCCTTAACATGGCCTTTCTCCCCATAGAACGAACATACCATGGAATATTAAAAACGACAAGCTTTGTGATCATTCTCCATATAGAAATAACAAATAAGGGAAGTCTTTCTTATGTAAACATATTCTTCATATTCTTCTTGTTTTAGTTGATTTTCTTTCTACTTCTTCCAAGTGTTGGTGTGGGCCGAATCTTTGAAATACTCTCTTCATTTCCCTTCTACAATTTACATCAAGAACGATGGAGTGGAAATGTATTTCCAAATTCATTTGTTGTTACTTGTTCTTCTAATAAACAAGCTAGATTTTCCATGTCATTTACCTTTATAAAAGTGATATTTGTGTTCACGGCCTTTTCCTTTGTGCCATAGAAACACAGGCCTTCATGCTTAAGTCTCAATTTGGATACAATGGGGCTTATGATGCCTTGACTTATTTTGCTTAGCCCTTGATCATCATAACTCATCTACCTTAATAACTTAGAACCAATGCCCTTTGTGTGCATTTAAAAATCACCTAAGTTATCTTGAGAAAGGTCTAAAGGTGGCCTTATCATGATTTTCATAGTCACGTGTTAGCTTTAAAAATATTAGTAGAAGGTTTCTATGCTTCCTTAGTCCCTTGGACATCTTCCTATAGCTTTTTTAATGCCTTCCCCTTCTTTGCCAATGCTTTGTATCAATGAATCATCATTTAAATGAATTGATCATATTGCTAATTATCCATTTGATTGACCTTCTCTCCCAATTGCACAAACTTTATGCTTGTTCTATTTTTCCATAATAGTGACGTGGGAGTATTTATGTTCAAGAAAGTTCTTATTTAGCAATGATAATAGTTTCGTAGAGGTCTCAAGGTCCTTTTCCATCTTTGATATCTTTTGGTCAAACCTTTGTACCTTCTTCTTCGAGTGCCTATTCTCTTCCTAGAGCTGCACATCATTTACCCTTAAATTCTCCAACTTTTCTCTCATAACTACTCCACCCATGCAAGATATCCTTCTCTTAAAAGTTCTAATAGTTGCATCAAGGTCAAGGATTCAATTACTTTTATACCAATATGATTCAGAGATGTAGGACTTATAGTCCACATGCTTCATGAACATGGATCATCTTCTTGCCTCTCCTCTAAATATATGAAGGATGGTTCTTCTCATCGGGACTATAATTCCAAGGAAAATGGAAACAATGGGAAACAATCACACCTCATCAATGATAAAATAGAACGACATATGCCATGCAATCCACCAATCAACAAAAACATTGCTTCTCAATTCAATTGATTAGGAAACACAAATGACTCCTTGAGATGAACCTTGTATACATAGGTTGTATTGTGGATTTTTCGTTAGTTGTGTATCTCAGATAGGTGTTCTGGTCTCAGATTGTGTCAGTGAGGCTAGGAAACACATTTTCTCCAATACTCAGAAAAGGCTTCGTGAGAAAATGCCTTGATTAGATTTAATTAAGTAGTTAATTATTTTTCCTAAGTCTAACTTAGGGAAATAACTTAATTAATGAGAATTAATTGGGGTAAAACAATTTTCCTCTAGAGACTTTCAGAAAATTCACTTGATGGGGTTAAGATGATCTTAGCCATCAATTGTGAATATATCATGGTCGTTGATTCATCAATGAGAGATTATAAGAGGAAATCAATGGGCATTTGGAAAACACATAGAGATGCATAATTGCAGTGAGATCAAGGGCGTAGAGGCAACACAAGGGTATCAACAATAGGGGTTTAAACAGATATTTCCAAAGATATTCTTCACAAATATTTCGAGTGAGAATTGGAGATCAGCTTTTTATAGTGACGGGTCGATTTTCTAGCTAGTGTTGTTAGTTTTTGTAGCACCGTATGTGTTCTAGCCACGAAATTTGGTGGAGAGGCTAATATATCTGAGATATCCAAAACCCATAAATCATTTATGAAAACACCTAGAGATAGCCTAATTAGGTTATTAAACAATTTTAAATATTTCCTAAGTCTAAACTTAGGGAATATGGTTACTTAATCAGAATTAATTAAGTCAAAGTGAGAATAATCTAGAAACTCGTATGGATCGACCTCAAGATGATCCTAGCCCTTGATTAAGTTCTAATATTAGTTTTTGGTGCTCCAAAAAAGGATTATACTAAGAATTCGATGAGAATTTGGAGAATATATCAGAGACACTTGGAGAATCCGATTTTTTGAAGTAGCAGCAGTCAGTTGCCGGAGCGTTCGAGCTTTAGTGAGGAAGTAGAGACAGTGAGGGGAAAAAATAATGAGCCTGGAGGAAGTCTTACAGATCTAGCAAGTACATTTGTAGAGAGGCAAAAGAACCACAATGAGGATGACATAGGGGCTGCGCGGAAGCCTCTAGAGGGAAGTTTGATTTTGCTAGAGAGAAGCTGATTTTCAGTTCCAGAGGTCGGGAAAGGGTTCTAGAAGGTCAGAGAGACAACTTCTCAACCAGTAGTGGACAAGACAAATACAGGAGCAACTGATTCAATATATGCATGGGAAGGGACTACGCTAGGGTGACATAGGCCTACGCAAAGGTAGTTTGGATGGATTATACTTGGAGCTGCAGTCAGAGCCCATATTTTCCTATGGGGTGAGGAAAATTCCTCACTAGATTTTTGCCAGTATTTTTCTCTATAGGATTTCGAGATTTGACATCCAGATTATTGTACTCAGATTTACTCATTGTTGCATTATAATAAAACCCACAGATTTTGCACTGGTTTTCCCAAGTTGGGTTTTTCCTAAGGACATTTTTCCAAAAATAACGGTGTCATTTTTATGCGTGTGTGCTAGATTTTCTCAGTTCCTAATGCTATTTTTTTCCACAATTTATTTGTGAAAATCAAAGTTTGAATTATTTGGTATTTGTCGTAGAAAAATGAAAATAGATTGTTAAATAAATTAATAATTAGGAGAATAATTTCCATTTGTTGTGATAGGTGAAATTTTTACATGGTATAAGAGTGTGATTGATCAGTTGGGAAGCTTAGAAGTGGAAGAATAAAATATCGTTGTTCAGAGGGAGCAACATGCCAAAATTTTCTAGTGTTGTGTAGTGCCTAGCTAGGCAATACGAATTGTTGGGCAAGGGTTCAATTTTCAGTTGCAATGTGGAAAAATAATTGATTTTCCCATAATAGTGCTTCCAACAAGTAGAGGGAGTAGTAGTATCTCAGATTTTCGCTGAGCAGATTCCTTGGTTGGGCGCAGATGGTTTTGTAGCAGGAGGAGTTGAGCTAAGATTTTCTAAAGAGCTCAATCAGTGGTAGCAACAGTAGCGGATTGAAGAGTGTGAAGGAGGAGGAGAATGTGGTTCTAGCATCTAAGGGTCCCAGTCAAGGGCAAGGGGAGCAGAGGAAGAAGAAGAAGGACCTATCTAAGGTCAAGTACTTCAAATGTGGCAAATTTGGCCACTATAGTACCCAGTGTCCTCTCAGGAATAAGGACAAGCAAGAGAAGCAGGTTCAGGCAGCAGCTCATGCTGAGATAGATAGGTTATCTGCCAGGTTGGAGGAATATTTTGTGATGATGGAAGCCATACCTCCAAGAGTGAGGTGGGGTGATTTGGAGTTGTAGTCCCAGAGAGATACAAAGATGGGTAGGGTCCTGGAGGAATCCACCTCATGGATCACTACCTAGCTACAGGGGGCCCACAATATTTAGTAGTAGGATGGATCAGTGGCAGTTGATGCAGTCAGAACCAGAGTGACAGTTGAAAACTAGTAGCAGTCAGATATTGGGGGTGCAAAGCAGAGTCAACAACATCACGAAGTCCTATGTGGACAGTGCACTAGCTAGTAACAATCAGAGACTTGGGTGATAGATGCATCATACTGAATACATTTGATTCAATATTTTGGATTCTTCTCATTTGCAGTTGTTGAATTTGCAATAACAACATATGAGAGGGGGTTACAGTGCAGATGAGCAGCAGTATGGTAGTGTCAACAGCAACACGAATGCAACATCAGAGTTGTGTAGTGGTTGGTGGGCAGCAGCATCCAAACATCAGCAACGTGACATAGGATGACACAGAGATAGAGTGTTGTGGCAGGGTGTGCAACACTAGAACATAGTTTTCTCTAAGAGGGAGTATTAGGTTTTGTAGCATCGGATTTGTTCTAGCCACAAAATTTGGTGGAGAGGCTAGAATACACGAGATCTCAAAACCCATAAATATTTTATGGAAATTCCACCTAGAGATCACTTAATTAGATTATTAACCGATTTCTAAATATGGTAGTGTCAACAGTAACACGAATGCAACATCAGAGTTGTGTAGTGGTTGGTAGGCAACAACATCCTGACATCAGCAACGTGACCTAGGATGACGCAGAGATAGAGTGTTGTGGCAGGGTGTGCAACACTAGAACATAGTTTCCTCTAAGATGGAGTGTTAGGTTTTGTAGCATCGAATGTGTTCTAGCCACAAAATTTGGTGGAGAGGCTAGAATACGTGAGATCTCAAAACCCATAAATAGTTTATGGAAATTCCACATAGAGATCACTTAATTAGATTATTAACTGATTTCTAAATATTTCCTAAGTATAAACTATGAAACATGGTTAATTAATCATGATTAATTAAGTCAAGTTGAGAATATTCTAGAAACTCACATGGATCAAGCTCAAGATGATTCTAGCCCTTAATTAAGTTGTAATCTTGGTCGTTGGTGCTCCAGTAGATGATTATAAAAAGAAGTCGATGGACATTTGGAGAATAGATAAGAGACACTTGGAGAATTCGATTTTCTAAAGTAGCAGTAGCCAGTTGCCGAAGATTTCGAGTTACAGTGAGGAATCATAGATGGTAAGGGGCAGAGACAATGAGGTTAGAGGAAGTCTTCTAGATCCAACGAGTGAATTTACAGAGAGGCAGAATAACCATAGCGAGGCTAACACATGTGCTGTGTAGAAGCCTCTACAGGGCGGTTCGATTTTTCTAGAGAGAAGCTGAGTTTCAATTCCAGAAGCCATAAAGGGCTCTAGAAGGCCAGAGAGACAATCTCTCAGCAAGTGGAAAATAGGATGACTACAGGAGCAGTTGATTCCAGTTGTGTGTGGGAAGGGACTGCACTAGGGCGATGCATGCCTACGTATAGGCAGTTTGAACGGATCACTTGGAGCTGCACTCAGAACTTGGATTTGCCTCTGGGGTAAGGAAAATTCCTCACTAGATTTTTTTGCCAATATTTTTCTCTCTAGGATTTCCATATTCAGCATCCAAATTATTGTACTCATATTTTATCACTGTTGCATAATAATAAACACACTCAGTTGTTGCACCGATTTTCCCAAATTGAGCTTTTCTGGGGACATTTGTCCAAAAATAACAATGTCATTTTTATGTGCGTGTGTGCTATATTTTCTCAGTTTCCAGCGTTATTCGCCTTCCGTAGTTTATTTGCGAAAATCACAGTGTGAATTATTTGTTATTTTTCGTATCAAACTGTAAATACATTGTTAAATAAATTAACAATTAGGAGAATAATTTCCAATTGTTGTGATAGTTGAAATTTTCACAAGTGTGACTTGCTCTAGGTAGGGGCGTGAATTACCCTAGCAGGCAGTGCGAATTTCTCAAAGTGTGAGAAATTTTTAAGTAAGGAAAATTTGTAGGAGAGATTGATTTGTGTAACCCCCCCTCCCTCATTTATCCGCTTTTACAAGTCCTCTAGTTAAATGTGAAAGAGAGTGCCTCTATGACATGACCCGACCTCCTAGCTCTAGTTAAGGAAGTGGAACCTACAACTGAGACTTACTGACCACAAAATGACATCCTACGAGGACTACAAATCACCCAAGAGCTGAAGAAACACCCTAGGTGGTCAATCCCTCAGCTGGAACTTTGTTTCGGTGACCTAGACTCCCAAAAACACCCTTAAATTGTTTGCATGAAGTTGAAGGCCTCCAACCGCACTCACAAGCCTTTCTCCATGCAGTTGTGACCTAAATTGCTCAGTTCAATGCCTGCAGCCTCGAGATATGAGCGATAATTCCAGGCTAGCCTCCAAGCCCCTACCCAAAATTGATTGAGACTTCTTGGAGTGATAAATAACTTAAAGGACGATGCTAAACATATAAAACTGAACAAGAAATTGACCTAACCAGGCCTAACCATGCCACATTTCATCAAACATATAATGAACATGTAAGCTATAGGTCATGAATACATATTTGATTACAGGAGTCTGAAACTTATGTGAGAATCACCAAGATGGTCTAATACCTTATCGTAATTGTTGTAATAACACTTGTTATCCCATGCATTCATCAACCATCATATACTTATCAACTCCTGAACAAATCCATAACTAGAGCATATTACATATCCATGCTTATAACCAACATATAACCATAATATTAACCATGACATAACAACCATAAAATAATTATAATATCAAGTATAAGTACTAATAAAATACAATAGGAAAATAGATCTTATTAACTTATGCAAAATCCAACCAATTCAGGGACTTCCACATACCACCTGACCATAGATTGGGCTTAACCAAATATTTATTTCAGCCAATCACCCCCACGCCATATTACATGCATGAATGTGGGATCTCAATAAATAAACAACCAGGGCTTCCCGGAGATTAAACCACCTCCACCCTCAGGGTACCATGATCTCACCAAAACCAATCAAGAGATCACAAAACCGAAAACAAGTTTGGATGCCTCAGAATTTCTTTACCATTGCCTTGAGGAATTTGGCTCGTCTCCACCCTCATGTCTAGTATTTCTCAAATATTAAACCACCTACATCCCCAACCCTTAGGAATTTTCCTGAGACCACCTCACTTGGTTAAAAAACCTTCCAAAAATCCAAAGCTCAACCAAGAAAAGAATCCCATCACACCATGGATATCTAGGAAATGGAAAGGAAAGGCCAAAACCACTGTGAAAACCAGGAAAAACCCATGCTAATGAAAACAAATGAACCAAACAAACAAATTCATGTACCATGCATTTACACCTCAGCTAGGAAATCACACATGCAACATGTTACTACAAATCCTCCTACTAAAGCTGCTTGATCCAACCTTCCTTATTTGTCATTTTCTTTCCTTTGCTTGCTTGCTTTATCCTCTTGTTTCTCTTCTCTCTGCCTCTGAAAATAATTCCAAAGAAAAACTAACAAAAAGCTCTAAATTGATCCTTTAATGCCTTTTTATTATTGATGCCTCTAATTTTTTCATTTTCCTTCATTTTTGCTTTAATTTCCTCTCATGAAAATTTGTGACCCATCATCTCCCTTTTCTCTTAGTTTCCTTTATTTTCATAAATAAAAGCCAATTAATGTCTATTTTCCAATGCCTTTTCCAATTTCCTTATCCATAATAAACCAAAGTGACACCCACTAAGATGTTTTTCCCAACATTCAACTTGGAATACGAGTTGCGTGACCTTGGTCTTATTCTTTTTCCTTTATTAACATTTATTACATGAAATTTTAACTCAGGGTTGTTACAACCCCTCCCCCTTAGGGGAACATCGTCCTTAGTGGAACATCATCCTCAATGTTCAACGATACCTATGACTAGCAAAACCACTGAAAACGAAAACATATTTCCCATGGAGCTCTATAACTTAGCTCGATGCAATATTTAGAATGAACAAGTTGCTAAAAAGCAAAACCAACATGAAAAACATGACAATCATACCGCTTATTGGAGCTTTATAACATATCTCATTCCTTCACTGACAAATAATGAAGAATAAATAACCCACATCTTATCGACCATCTCCCATGTCGCTTCATCGGGCACAAAGTGCTTCCACTGCACTTTAACTTGCTTGATTGCTCTATTTCGGAGCATGAGTTGTTTTCGCTACAATATGCATTGAGGTTCCAACTGGAATTCTCCTTTTGGTTCTACCTGCAGTACAGACTAGTCAATCACATGATCAACATCCTTCACATATCTTTTAAGCAATGAAACATGGAAGCCATCATGGACTTTCATTGTTGGAAGAAATGTAAGTCTGTAGGTCACTAGTCTAATCCTCTCAAGGATCTCAAAAGGCCCACAATACCGAGTTTCCAGCTTGGCACAAGATCCAATCCTCAAGGAGCTATTCTTGGGTTTGATGCACAAGTACACATGCTCCCCAACTTGAAACTCATTAAATACCCTGTGTTGATTTGCATAACTCTTCTGCTTGTCCTATGTTTCCTTTGTATTCTTCTTGATAACCTGCATTTCCAATTCCATCTCTACCAACATGTCTGTGCCAATCAATACCTTTTTCATTGGATCACTCCAGCTAATGGGAGTATTACAACTTCACCCATAAAATGCCTCAAACAGAATCATCCTAAAGGAATCTTGATACCCATTATTGTATGCAAACTCTACCAGTGGAAGAGACTCTTCCCACTTCCATTGTCGATGCATGACATACATCCTTAACATGTCCTCAAGGATCTTGTTGACCTTCTCCATCTATCTATCTGTCTATGGATGATAAGTTGTATTGCAATCCAACTTTGTCCCCAAACCTGCAAACAACTCCTTCCAAAACCTGAAAGTGAACTTGGCATCTCTATCGGATACAATATTCTTGGAAACACCATGCAACCTTATTATCTCCCTAATAAAAATCTAAGCTACCTCACTAGCTGAATTATTAGACTTTATTGAAATGAAGTGAGCTACCTTAGTCAACCTGTCAACCACAACCATGATGGAATCATGTTGTCTAGATGTCTTCGACAAACCTGTAATGAAATCCATGGAAATGATCTCCCATTTCCATTTAGGAATGAGAATCAGTTGCAATAAACCACCTGGATACTTGCACTCCGCTTTTTCTTATTGACAATCCAAACACCTTGCGACAAACTCAACTACCTCTTTCTTTAAAGTTAGCCAATAATGGAAATTCTTCACAATTCTTAGAGTCTTCTGATATCCCATGTGACCTGAATATGGCTTAAAATGAAATTCCCTCAAGATAATATTTTTGAGCTCACTATTGTCCAACACATAAATCCTATCCCTAAATATCATCAAACCATCTATCATGAGATGATAAGCCACATCCTATTCAATTGTACTCTGCTGATGTAACCTATGCTTAAGCTGTTGGTACATGTCATCCTATTGTCCTACCTGTAATATCTAATCCTGCAAATCTGTCCCATATGAACTCATAGTTACAATGTGATTCACCTGCACTCTTCTACTAAGAGCATCTGCAACCCTGTTCTCCTTACCCTTCATATACCTGATCTTGAAGTCAAACTCACCGAGCATGTCCAACCATCTAGCTTGTCTGACATTCATATTAGGTTGATCAAATAAATACCTCATTCCATTATGATCACTCATCAATACAAACCTCTTGCCAAGAAGACAATGTCTCCACATCTTCAATGCATGAATGATCATTGCCAACTCAATATCATGAGCAACATAGTTTTAATCATGCTCATTCAATTTCTTTGACTCATAACATACCACTTGTCCCTCTTGCATCCAGACTCCACCAATTCCTCTCTTGAAAACATATGCACATATCATGAAGCCTTTGTCTCGATTTGAAATCTTCAAAGGGCATTGTAGGCCTAACATGGTTATACAAGATTTCGAAGCAAAATATCGGAGACTCGAATAATCAGTGAAAATTTCAATGGCCTTATAATTATTTACGAAACAGTACTCTGGATTATTCTCTCAGAATGGATCGAAGTGTGGGAAGCGTAATAATCACCTAGAATTTATCTTCTACAAGATAATATTCAAGTTTATTTCAAGGATTGATCCTATAATTTATTCGTGGAGGGGCTTTATCATGCAAGGATCTTGTCCAATCAGTCCTGCATAAACAACGTTACGCAGATGAATTGTCACTCGAAGAGCAAACCAAGGAGGATACTCGATCAAGTAGTGAGTGTCCTAGGTGATCCTCTCCTTGAAGATACAAAGATGAAAATTCCTGGTCTTTTAACTAGTCTGAGGAGGAGAATGCCACTGGCAGCGAAAATGATGGTAGATGTTTGAATCTGTACTCCGGCATTTTCTCCTGCATTGACACCTCGAAGTCACCCTCTGCCCCTTTGCCTCTCCTTTTCTCCACTCAGGCCTCCCTCAAACGTGTGCCTCTCATCCTCTTGCGTCGACTTTCATCGCACCTCCACCCAAAAATTCCTCCCTCTTCCCTCTACTATGTGCTCCCTTTGCTCCATCCTCTACCCTCTCCCCACTCCCTACTGCCACCTCCCATAGCCCCCTTCGCGGGATCCTACCTCCCGCCACTCTTCCCTCTGCTCTCCTCCCCATATCTCTTGTCCCTTCCACTTCCCACAACCTTCTCCACCATTTCATCTCCCCACCTCCTCCACCAGCACTCTCCTCGTCGGCTCTCCTCCCCCTCACTCCTCACCTCACTCCATCCCCCATCACCTCACCCCTCCCACCGCAATCCTGTATTCCCACTGTGTTGTCCCTCCACACTGCGGCTTCCCACTGTGTGCTCTCTACCACTTGCTCCTCGGCGTTGCCTTTGTTGGTGTCCCGTGATTTGGCAGATTGGCATAATAAATGACAAGGCAACATAGAACTAGTCTCTGGAGTCCTAGGAACTAGCCTTCCTGGACTCAGAGAAGGATCTCTCTATTTGTTTTGCAAAGAATATGAAATTTTTTGCTTTGTATGGTTGATTTTAGGCTAGTTATTAAGTGTGAGGTTTTGTTGTGTTTTTGGTTGGGTATAATGATCAAGAAGCATAGGTAGAATGAGGAAATCTCTAAGTCATTGGGGAATGGAGTCAAATGGAAGTCATCTTAAGTTCATGTAAATTTTTGTAGATGTTCTATGCTTGAAACAACTTTTACTTTTCTTCGGCAATCACCTGAATAGTTAAGTAAAATCTTTGATAGAACATATAAGTGGATCTTATAGAAGACAAACCCCGAGAAAAGCGAGAAAAATGTGGTGGTGCGTTATGGCGATCCAGCAAGGATGTACTTGACAAGTCTCCTTGGTCGGCTTGACCAAGATGTGTCACAATAGTCCTCCAATCAGCAATAGACAACCCAAGTCAAGTCCAAAAAAAGTCAACGGCTCATCCCGAGAAAAGTCAACGTAGGGCAGCAAGCTAAAAGTCAACGATAGCCGGTTGGTCAATGTGACCAATATTCTGTGCCAAACGATGCGACCTTCCAAATCGAACTTCCCAACAATTTTCAGCCCTTTCGGACCATGCGTTGACCAAAGTCAACGGTCTTTCCCGACAAAACCTAGCCCACTGACAATTCATCCTTGGCTAGTAGTATGATCCTCCTTCTTCTTCACACGTGTGGGCTGAACTCGTCCTCCAAGGAGCTCAAACTAAATCAGATGAGAGAAGAAGATGTGTGTTGAGTTGTGGTGAAATGCTCTCCAACTTTGCCTGTATTTATATCCATCATTGGGGCGTGTGACACATCTGCTGGGGGTGTGAAACCTTAAGGCCGACCTGCACATATAATTTATTATGAATAATAAATTCAAAATAAATGTTCTGCTCATCGGATTAAGATATATTATATATGGATTTTACACCTCTTCGAAAGAGGAATCCAACAAAAATATTAGCCTCTTAATCTGAGCATCATAACATGGAGTTTGGACCTAGTTGTCCAAATTTAACACTCCCTCTCAACTAGGGAGAACTCCATCC
>JAXQQM020077566.1:0-142075 GCA_034641835.2 Pinus albicaulis
AACTCAATTTTTATAGAATGAGTGAAAGAGCCAAGAAAGGGTTGGGAAGTTTTGAAAAT
Source organism: Pinus albicaulis (assembly GCA_034641835.2). Classification (NCBI taxonomy): domain Eukaryota; kingdom Viridiplantae; phylum Streptophyta; class Pinopsida; order Pinales; family Pinaceae; genus Pinus; species Pinus albicaulis. The sequence continues at coordinate 60 of JAXQQM020077566.1, forward strand.
TTTGGCATGTTGTACTCGGAATATAATGGTTCAATTTTGGAGATATCAATAAAGATTCTAGTTCTGTATTATTTGCAATATTTTTTTTTGAAGACGAGTAACTCCACACACTAAAGCCTTGAATGGTGTTTTGAATTAGACATAACCACAAAAATATCCATTTCAAATAATATACAAGAAATCTTTGAAATAAAATATTTATAATTTATGCAAAATTCATAGATTTTGTATATTATTGAATATGTTTCAAATGCACCTATAGTTTCATGTGAGTTGAGGTAGTCTACCTTTAGATAATTATGAAATATATCAATACACTCCATTGAATTCATACATAGAATTCAATGTGATTCTTCTCATGTTTTGGTTTCTTTGATTCTCAATCGCCAAGTATTAATTTCCCTCTGTACTTCTATAACTCTTTGAAATCATTTTGTTTTTATAATTTGGGAATTAGCCTATTGAATTCAAATAAATAAATTTCAAGGTTAATTCCCTTCCTTCTATAACTCTTTCAAATAATTCTGTTTGCAACATTTGGGAATTATCCTATTAAATTCAAAGAGTTAAATTTAAGGGTATAAATATGTAAGCATGGCCACATATGCCTAGACACAAGTAACATATTGACATGCATTTAGGGTGGATGGATGATGTGGCACTCTAGGTCACCTTGATGTCATTAGTTACATCACTGGAATTTACGAAATTTGTATACAACCAAAGGAACGTGGCCTTGATAAGGGGAAAAGTGAGAAAATATTATTATTTTACCATGAAAAAATAACACAATGGATCCTGTGACAACACTCTCAACTCAGGCAACACATTCACAACATTTTACATTGATCTCTAAGTCAACAAAATTTTCAAGAAAAAATGCATGTAGTCTCTTTCACTATTCTCTATCCTTTTAAAACAATGAAAAAGTATAGGAGGTCGAACCATGTACATCGAACCATTTGTACATTAATATCTAGTTCAACAAACTTTTCAACAAAAAAATTCCATGTAGTCTCTTTCACTATTATAGGAGGTCAAACCCTGCACCCCATGAGCCTATAAATTTTGAAAACATGTCATTAGTGGAGAATGACGCAGATATCTATGATACTTATTGAAAGTTTGACTTATTTCAATTCAAATAAGTAACATCTAGTAAATGTTTCCACCTAATTGACTCTTTCTAAGTACCAGAGTGTAGCCTGGAATTTTTTACCATTCCATAGACATATGATTTCCATAAATTTATCTCTTGGTGTGGCATGTCAAATGTATCGAGCATTAGAGACATCATATATAGAAAAGGTCACATCCTCATGCAAATTTCACCTAAGTTTATATATCTGTGTGGGATATTAATATATCAAACAATAGAGACATCATGTTTAGATAAAGTCACATCACCACCCAAATTTCTCTTTTGTATGTGTAACATGTTATGTCTTCTACCTATCAAAAAACTTCACATCCTCACTAAAGATAATGAAATTAAATTATATATAGAGTTACGAGGGGTTGAAAATAAAGTCATGCAAGAGTTTATGATACTTGTTGGCACCTTCTCGTCTAAATTGGCTCCAAGTTTCCCATTCAATGATTTCTTCGGGTCCATCTAAGAAGCATTGTATTTTATTGTTTGTATTTTAGGCCATGATGATGCAAATACTACTAATGAAGGTTTTTTGTGAATTTTTAATACCCTTCTTGTTATAGGAATGACCAAAGTAAATTTTTACCTTGTTATGTATATCACATACCATTAATTTTCAGTTTCCCAATTCCTCTTATTTTGGATTTAGATATTGGTTCTCTTGTGTTCGATTTTTATCCTTTTTTTTTGAGCTGATATGAGTGTTTTCAGGTTAATTTCCTTAGATATGAATATATATTTTCCCGATTTGATTTTTCAATAGATATTGGTCCAAATACATGGGTCTGTAGTGGATTAATTATATCATGGATCATAATTTGAATTGGATGATTGCTCAATTTTTACCATATTCTTGTTCCCATGCTTCACTTTGGTTGTTATCACTTCCCCCCACTCGAATGTGATGAGTCTTGAGTACTTTATTTCCTTTTTTTATAAGGGGAAAAATAGGAAGTTCTAACTGACATTTCATGATTGTGGTAAGCCATACTTATGGTTTTCCCTCTCTCCCATATATTCACATCCCATACTTAGGTCTATTTCTATATGTGGGATTTATTAGTTCCCCTTTTTTCTCATTCTTTAGTTTGGCCCTAAACACCTTTTCCCCATCATGTTAAAATGAAAACATTTTGTAGGCATAATGAAACAACATGGAAAAACTAGAGCGTTATCCCTAGTCCACTCATTATTCCTCACCCACTTTCTTGCTAATTCGTGAGATATCTGAAGAAAAGAAACTTTGATTATCGTATCCCAAAAGAGAAATGGAATGATTCATATTTTTGTGGCCTCTTTTAGGAGAATAATTTTTAGTTTTATGAATATGTAGATAAATGTAAAGAAAACTTAAAATGAATACAAACACACAAATAAAAAATATGTATTATTTTTGGCTTGAGTGGTCCAAACCTAGGTTCGGACTTAAGGTTAACCAACAAAACCCTCTTTCTACTGGCCCTTTAGATAGTGAACTACTTGTGCAATTAAAAATCTCACTTGAAGTAGTATGGGGGGGTGCTGGAACCAGGTTTCCACACCCTAAGAGACAATTAAATTATGTGGGTGTCTTCAGATCTAAAAAAATGTGATCTAACCCTCGCAATGGAAGCCCTAACTAGAAACCCTAACTAGGAAAATTGAGGAAAATTTACATAGTTTATAGTGCATACACACTGATACATATACAAAATCCCTTTCAATAGTCCTTAATACATAAAAATTACATTAGAAAATATTAGATTCATGCATTAATCATTCATATAAGGTAAAATACAGTTACACAATTGATCTGAACACAGATTGCACAGTAAATAGAAATAACATGCAAAAACAGATCATATAGAAAACAAAATATGAATTTGATACTCTGATATCATCCAAACAATTCCTTTATTCATTCACAATTCAGATCCTACTTACAATACTTTCAATCTACTTGCACACACAACCAACGGGGTCTACACATAGCAGGACTAAGGTCTCCACACACACAACCAGTAGGTGCCTTCTAACCTAGACAAGTTGACTTCTTAGCTCAAAACGTCAAAACATAGTTCAGATCACTTATGTCCTATCCTCTATTGACTGGATCTGGACTCCTATTTATACCTTTAGCCTACGTTGATCTAAGGTCTGCAAACTGTGATTTTTGGCCCCTAGTTCTACCCTTTGACCCATTACAACTCATGAGGGGCTTTGACATGCCTCAAATCTCCTTCACCTATGCTACACATGACTAAAATTACAAAAAATAAAAAAAATATAGTATTTTCATCAAAATTCGGTCCTAAGGGACCATGCTCCAACAACCCCCCAACACAATCTTGTGACTTGTCCTAAGTCATAGTGGTGTTCGGTTCTTCATTTTGGTCTACAGTTATTCAATAGTAGCAATAAAGGGCACCACGATGTCCATAATCTGATCCGATGCACTCTACACTGTGTCCATAATATTCTGCGATGTCAGACCTTCTACAGCTAGATTAATGCCTTGGAGGGTCTGATTCAGATTCTTAATGGTTGCATCAAGGTCCTGATAGCTTCATCACCTCTTCTACCGATAGATTCATGTTCTCTATCATGATATGTTTCTTTCTGTGTATTTCCTCTACTTCATCTCGCAGAATTTAAATTGTATGAAGGCGGGCTATATGCTGAGCAAGGACAAAAGTGGGCAAGGCCTCCTAGAGTTCGTCGAATGCCTGCTCCTTAGCACACAACTCCTGAGAGATATTATTGACTAGTAGGTCTGTTTGCATAGATGTCAAAAGTCCCATTTTGTTTCGAGTAACATGGAGCCCTTGTCAACATTATCAGAAATACTTTCTGATGCTTCCTTCACCAAGGCTTCCCGCTATGCGCACACCTTTTGGGGAGTCTCTGGCTGAAGCTTAGCCTCTAACACTACATTCTATCACTCGAACTCTACTTTTATCATCTGCACCTCTGACCAAGAAGCCTTTAGTGTTGCGACCAAGCTTTCAATTTTTACCTACGATGCTGCCAATGCATGAATGGATACCTTCATGAGGTCACCACAAAATTTTTCAATCAGGTGCTTGGGCTCCACTCATTGTATTAAAACCGCCTACTGCATTGTCTGAGCTTAGATTGATTCTTCTGTTTTATCTACAACCATTTACTCTACTTCACTTAACTACTAATACACGCACGTGTCCCTGCACTGCAGCTCGTTGGAGATGATATTTTGGATAGTGTGTAGCTTTTTAATTTGCAACTTGGATAGATTGATCCCAACCTCTAGGTTTGTTTGTAGATGCATGCTCAGTTTCGGCTACTCCAATGTGACTACTCCACTCAGGAAGGAGTAGATCCTACTATCTACAGTGGTGATTTTCATTGCTGTCAGCAGGCTAACTTGAACTGGCCTTGCTTGATTCGCGTTGTTTTGTAAATTTTCGGTCTTTAGCTAGAGTACCTGCAAACTAGATTGCAATTCCTTGATCAGAGACTTGTATTTTTCTTCCACGGTAGTCCACCTATCTCTAGAGGTAGATGTGACGACATCTACTATTTTATTGAGGTCATCTTCATTGAAAGTGACCTCTTCTATGGCTTCAGATCTGGATCCTTCCCGTGTATTTTGTGGACCCTTTGGTGTTTCTGCACCATGCTTCATGTCATGCGGATATTTTGAACCAGTGCCATCCAACCCATTAAGGCCTCTAGGGTCCACATCAGCTTTTCCATCAAGATATTGTTGCTCTGCGTCCTTCTCTACTTCCTACTCAGGATCCTGCTCACCATTCTTTTTCTCACCTACTTTTGCGTCTTTTTTAGTGTGTTTCTCGAATTCATTCTCTTTATCTCCTGGAGCTATCTCTTTTCCTAAAGTAGATGTTGTGATGGGCTGGGTGGAGCTGAGCCCAACTTTCCATGCTTTTATCCAGGTCACACTGACCTAGTTGACCTCCACTTTAGTCACCATGAAGGGAAAGTTATATCACACAGGGTCATTATGCACCCTGATCTGCACATGGTGCATGGTTATCTTAAAATTTGCAATGATTTTGTACTTTTCATAAACTGCGGGGGATAGTCTTGGTCACGAATGGATTTTTGCTACCAGCTCTCCTTCAAATAGCACCGAAAATATTTTATTTTCCTTCACCCGCCTAAGGTTGGATGAATCCCACAGATTGGTGTAATGCACCCCTCTCATACACCAAGCTCCAATTCTGGGGGGATCACCCCTTCTAAGGTCTCACATGCTATCAACGCAATGAGAAATAACAGTCAAGAATAGCATAACTTCTTTCCTTCTTCTTGCGCCTGGCGCACATTATCCAAGAACTCCTGGAAGAGATATTGGGACCTGTTGTAGCTCAAACTCTTCTCGCATTGGCCTGTGAATGCAATTACATGTGTAGGGACTGTATTTTCTTAACATTGGCGTGCCAACTTGCATCCTGGGACTAAGGTCCCTAGGCGCACAACCGGGCTTGCAATTTTTTGCACCTGGAATCCCTTAGCATCCTACCCGACCTGGTAATCTTTCTTTACCTTTGCAACAACCTTGACCTCATTTCTTTTTATGAAACTTTCCATTGGATTAGGCCCCTTCTTAGGTAAGCCAATGATCTGATGGATTAGTGTGGCATCTATCATAATCCGCCCTTGAATCCATAGGCATCCATCGTGCACCAATGCGAGTTGTTGATGCACATGTATGGAGGTGATAGGGTACCTCCCAAAATGATGAATCCTCAATAGATTGAGGATCCCATCATTGCTTAGCCCATGCACCCATGAAATAGGCTCAACCTTCACTACGTCGTCATAGAGCACACTCTCTAGGGAATACTTTGGCACCAACTTAGGAAATTTCTCCTCATTTGCTAAATCGTATTCGTCGAACTTGACATGAGGAATTTTTCCAAAAATATATTCAGTTAGGGGGACGGCCTGTGGGACTAGCGACATCTTCATGTAATCCCTCACCATGTCTATGTTCTTCGGCACACACACATAAGGTCTGTGCGGCTTGACATATGGAGGCCACCATGAGATTTTCTCAACTAGTGCAACCTCCTCGGTGGTTCTCATTGGTCTCTTCATAAGATCCACCAAGAGGTGACTATCATAGTAGGGCTGTCGCGGGGGAAGTCACGTTCCTCGAGAGGGGTTTGTGGCATGGAGGAGGACCCCTTTGTCAATTTTCCCTTTTCGCTTAGTTGGTGTAGATGTGACTTCTTTAGCCTGAGGGATCACTTCCACGGACATCATGACCCCCGCCTCGTTCAATGGCGTGAGAGCGCGAAGTGATCCTCAATAGGTGTGCCTGTTGGATTGGTGGCCGTCATTCTTGGGCAAAAATGAATTACGGATTACTTGTTGGATGGGGTCTCTCAACTAGACATATAGTGAGCATAGACAAATTTAGGTCCAAATCATGGATAAGATCAGGGTACAATGTACTCAAAAGCAAAAGGAGCCAATTGTGATGAGGCCCTTCCTTTTTTATAAGAATCTGAGGTGAAAATGGTTGGATCTTGATTAAATTCAACTTAACTCTATAAAAATGGTCAAAATCCCATAAGATTGCCTCATTAAATGCATAAAACCCGCTCCATCCAACGGTAAAATCACTTTTTCACCCAGTTTCATTGTTCCAATAGCTAGTTTCTCCCCCCGCGCATCACCTCTATGCTCATGTCACACCTGTCTGCGCATTCCCTCGGCATCATGCATAGAAAAATGGATTCTTATGCTCCAACCATACAGTGATTTTTGTGGCACAGGATTTTCCCTATAAGGCTTCAGTCGCTTCCATTGAAATACCTGAGAATATTTTCACCACGCAACGTGACCAAGCACACCACACCTCCATTAGTGATTTCTTCACAATGTAAGGCCCCAGCCAATGTTTCTTGGACTTCACTGGGTGGCACACAAACTAACTGTCGTATAAAAAGACCAAGTCTTCCTCCTTGAACAAATTTTTTCTGATGTGCCTATCATCTCAAGCCTTTTCATATGCCTTCTGCACTTGCTTATGGAAGTTAGAAATGAACCTATGCCCTTCTAAGGCAACCAAATGTGCAAGACGTTCCTCCATGATGTTAGGCTTAGCCATATTAGTGAATGTTGTTAAGCGCAGACTTGGGAAAATATAATCCATTGGCATGATCACTTCTTGCCTATAGACCATCCTAAAAGGTGTTTTACCAGCCATCTTCTTACATGTGGTCCTATAATCCAATAACACAGAACAGATGTGCGCGTCCAAATAATTACGATTTGAATTACATATATTTGTGAGTGCATTCTCCAAATATTTTTTGAAAGCTTCTACTGCACCATTTGCCTGAGGGTGATAAGGGGTAATTTTCTAGTGATGGGTCTGAAATTCCTCTGTCAGAGCTTCAATGGTTTCATTAACAAAATTCATACATATTTCACTCATCAGTATCACTGGACATCCAAACCTAGTCAAAATATGTTCAAAAATGAAACGCGCAATAGTATCTGTCATACAATCCTTACCTACATTAGCTTCTGTCCATCTAGTTACATAATCTGTGGCAGTGATGACCTAGCGTGCTTCAGTATTCTTCCATGGAGGATTGATTGGCACAACAAAATCTATAGCCCATTTTTCAAAGGCCTATAGGTCCATTTGTGGCTATAATTGCATTTCATCTCTATGCGAGGGATTCCTTATTCTCTGACACGCATCACAGGCTCGAAAGTATGCATGGGCACTATTGAGAGCCTCAATATTGTGCTTTCTTTCATCTTACTTTACCTCATTTTCCTTTGTCCATTGTTATCCCAGACCCAATTGATCAATGAATTTAGTTAAAATTACTTTTAGAATGATTAACATGACTGACTTGCTAAGTTTTGTGATTATTGTCATTATAATGCATTTTGACCGGAACTAGCTACAGAATGCAGACATTCCATAGCTAACCGGAAATTCTGCAGCTGTCTTCACGTTTGGGCATGTTCCAGGTGGCCTCTCAAGAAAAACCACATATGGGTATATTCCACGTCATGTCTACATTGTTCGTTGCTCACCATGAAGGAAAAACTGAATTCTGGATATGGTTTTGATACGTGGGAACTCATTTAAGGAAGCATATTTCTAATAGGACTGTCTTGGTCCAGATGTCCTTTTCCTTTTTACGCTGCCACTTTAAGAGTCCTAGTATGATTTCGATAAGGAAATACAATGATCCTTGAATTGTTGCAAGTCTTGTTATGTAAATTTGTTATAAAAACACTTGGGAAACCGAGAGATAGGCTAGATTTTGCTCTAGATTTTGCTTAGATTTTATGCTACATTTCTGAAGACGCAGATTGCTCTGTTCAAGTTATTTCTCCTTTAATGAAGAAGACAATATTGTTTTGAAAGCGTTGATTTGATTTGGAGTTAGATTCCGTCTGGTGGTAGAGGGCCCATGCCTCCTGCACGGTTTTACTTGCGTAATTTAGATAAGTATCTTAGTTGCCTTTATGTTTTTGAAGTTTGAGTTCATAGTTAATTTCATAGCCACTATAGTTATACTCGTTCTAAAAACTCTTCCAAAAGAAGAAACTCTTCCAAAAGATTATGATAATGAATGGGAAATGGCTATAGTGTTGTAGGATTTAATTGTAGTTTCTTTTGTTCACTATCACAGTTACACTTGTTCTAAACACTCTTCCAAAAGAAGAAACTCTTCCAAAAAATCCTTATGATGTCTAAAGCATGACTGTGATGATGAATGTTTTAGTTGTTTGTTTTCACTAAGTAACATAGCTGACCTTGCTCTTAAAACGCTCTTCCAAAATATCATAATGATGGGTAGGAGACAGCTGTGATATCTTAGTTTTTAAATTGCTTTCAGTCTTTATGTTTGCATTTGCATTGAATTGTACAGTCAGGATTGTTCTAAGAAACTCTTCCAAAATACCAATCATGATGGACAAACAGGCTGTATAATCCCATAGATTAATGCATGATAACTTAGTTAGGATACTCCGGAGTCTAATTGCATTTAACTCATGCTCTGTTATTTTGTTTTGAGTTTGATAATGACTTGTTAGTTCAGCATTGTTTTAGACTAGTGACATCTTAAGTTCAGTTTTAGCTTAACTCATTGCATTTGCACTCCACATTTAGTTGTCATCCACTGCATATTAGATTACTTCAGTTGTTAAACTTAACAAAACAGCCTTCATTATTTACAAACCTCTTCTTGTTCCAAATCTATAATTGATTCATAACCATATGAACAGAAGACAGTATCATTTCAAGGCCCGAGGTACTTTTGCAACTTCTTTACTACTTCATAAACAGAGCCTTTCCTCAAAAGACTACTTTAAAAAGAAATCTATAACTCTTGGGCGAGGTTTAGTGATGATTAACTAAGTTGCAGAATAGAGTTAGGAACTAGTCTTAGAGTAAAGATCTTATGATGGTATCAATTTTTTCCTCCAAATATGCTTCAACAAATCTCTAATCATGGATAAAATATTGCATCATTATAAGCTAGTTGTTTAATTGTTTAGTTAGGAGAATTTGCATACTTAGCTGACCACTTCTCAAGCTCTCTCTCAAAATACCTTTGATGAAAGAATTGGACAAGTTGAGTTTATGTTTTGAGTCATTTGCTTAAAAGTCATTATCAAGCTTTGTTTCTACTTAGTCATAGTTTAGATTTGATTCTGTTTCAATATTTGCAATTGCATTTGTCATTTGTCATCAACCAATTAGGCTTCACTCTGTTTTTAATCATTAGCTTCTTTCCACTAGCTTTCTAGTCATTTTCCTTGCGAACATAAAACTACCAAAAGACCAAAAACATCATAAATTATCACAAAAAGACCAAAAACATCATAAAACACTAAACACAATGCATTAAGAGACAAACACCTAGGCACATACGGTGCACTTCACTTCAGCAGTTTACCAACCCTGGTTGACAATTAAATGAACTCAATTTAGGAGACTAGGTTGAGACCAAACATTTTGGCGCCGTTGCCGGGGAAGTGAAAACTAGGTAACCTTTGTTTCTTAGAATCCAAAAACAATTATATGCGTAGGGAGAGAGATTCAAGGGGAAGATTTATAAGCAGCAGAGGCAGAAGTTTGATTTCTAGAACACCACTTGTTTCATCTAGATCCAGAGCTAGTACACCTTCAACTCAAACCCATATTCCATCCTCTCCTGATCCTGGACTTCTAGAAGATCTAAGGTAAACTATTCCATTAGAGAAACCTTCCACTTTATCCACTGAACCTGCTATAGAAGAAGATCTAAAGACTCCTATTAGGGATACAAATATTTCCACTTCCACAGGGGATTCAACCATGGCAGAAGAAGGAGGAGGAGGAGTTTTTAATGGAGAAAACACACTATTTGGAGGTAGAGGTAGAGGTAGAGGAGAAGGAGGTAGAGGAGAAGGAGGTAGAGGTGTAGATGGAGGAAGAGGTAGAAGAGAAATAGGAAGCTCTTTTGGGTTCCCTATAATTGATGAAGAAACCAATACAACCATGAAAAACATTTCACCCTCTGTCCTTCCAAACTTCTATGGACTTAAAACTGAAGATCCTGAAACCTTCTTATTCGAATTTGAAGTGCTGTGTAGAAATTATGACTACTTACAAGATGCTCAAAAACTGAAATTATTTCCTTCAACCTTGAAAGGAGCAGCATTGAAGTGGTTTATGAGTCCGATCAACAGTTCTATTAGAACATGGGAAGACATGAAACAAGCATTTCTAGAGAGGTATTTGGATTATTGTATGCCGGTTAATCATAAGGAAGAAGTGTTCAAGATGTTACAAAAAGAATATGAAAATTTGGAAGATTTGTTGGAGAGATTTAATTACAACATCAAAAGAGCAAAAATGGAAAACCTAGATCAAGACACCTTAAAAGCTCTTTTGTTGAAAACAATTAGGGATGAATGGTTGGATATCCTTAACATGATGGGAAAAGGGGATATATCACAGCTCACATTACCTGAAATATCTGAGTTATGTATCAACCTTTCAAGAGGGAAGTCTAAAACTATAAAAGGTCCAAGAGATCCTGCTCTTGCAAGGGCAAGTAAGTCTGCTTCTGGGACAGTAAGTAGATCAGAAATAGGACACATGCTTGATGATTTTAAATCCGACATCTTAGGGAGTCTTAGTGAACAAATAGACACCCTTAAGATACAAAACAAGCAGAAGGCTGAATCTGATGCCTTGGCAATCTTTTGTCCCAAATGTAGAAAGAAACATGCCTTGAGAGAGTGTCCTTTGGATGTAAAAGTTGTAGAAACCTGTGTCATTTGTTATGAAAAACATGAGACCAAGAATTGTCCTTCTCTTCCGGGTCTCAAAACTGTCTTTCAGGAGGAAACTCCTACAGATTCCATAGAGTCTCTCAATTTTGTATCTTGAAGGCCTTGGCAGGGACCTCAAACACAAGGATTCCATGATCAAATGTATAATCAACCTCCACCTTGGAATTCTTGGCAGCAACCTTGGCCCCAATTTCAAAATCAATCTCAATCTTGGGCACAAGGAACACAAAGTCTCTATGGAAGATACTCTCCATACTATCAGTATCCACCATCCTATCCACCATATCCACATTTTTATCCTCAAAATCCTCAACAAAATTTTCCTCAAAATCTTCAACAAAATCCTCAACAACATCATCAGAACCAACCACATCAAAATCAACCACTCCCATTACCATTTCCTCAAAAATCAAATCAATTTCCTGCTCAACCCATACCAAACCCCAATAATAAAAATCCTCAGAACACATACATGATAGAAGGCCAACAGTTTCCAACTTATTTAATTACTCCTTTAGACCTTAGTGATGTTCAACTTAGGTCTGGAAGAATACTTGAAAAGAGGAAACCTTCTGTGATTATACAAGAACAAGATAATTCTGAGGAAGATTCTCTACGGGTGAATAAAAGTCTTGAAGAAGATACATCTTTTCAAGACCCAAACACTGAAAAATTAAAGCAAAAAGATCCAATAATTTCAACTCCTGTATTAGAAAAGCCATCAACATCTACTTCTATACCTCCCTTTCTAGAAAGATTACAAGTCGATAGAGGTGTAGAAAAAAAAATTATGGTGCCTAATTATGATTTCCTAGATGAGTCGAGAAATGTTTGCATTAAAATTCCATTATTACAAGCCATCAAGGAAATTCCAATTTTAGCCAAAACAATAAAGGAGTTGAGCATGAAGAAAACAAGAAAAAGAATAAGAGAAACAAAGAAAATTCAACTGGCAGGAAAAATAGCAGATATTATGATGGGCAAGATTTCTATTCCAAAGTATCTTGACCCAGGAAATCCAGTTGTTAAAATTCACATCAATGGAATTGAAATCCAAAACACACTCATTGATTTAGGAGCAGTAATCAATATCATGAGTAGACAAATCATGGATAAACTGAAACTTCCTAATCTTCTCTTTACACCCACATTATTACAACTAGCAGACAGATCTGTGATCAAACCAGATGGGGTAATAGAAGACATTCCAGTGTCCCTAGATTCTTGGGAGTACCCTGTGGATTTCATGATCCTAACTCCTAAGAATAATCTAGGAGGACATCTTGTTATATTAGGAAGACCTTGGTTGGCTACAGCTGATGCTTTTATTAGTTGTAGATCCGGTGATATGTACATCTCTGATGGTAGTTCAACTAAGAAATTCACTTTATATCCTCCACCTAGGACAATTACAGATCTAGATGACACTCAATGGATAGAGGATGAAGAAGATTTACAACCTCTCTTCACAATTTCAGAAATTAGTGAAGATAATCAAATTCCGAATACTCTAGAAAACTTTGAATCCTCTCCAGAACACAAACATGAATCATTTCAAGAGGGATCCAATATTGAGTTTTTGTCATCTAGGCAGATGTCTCTTCATTCTATGGACAAATTTGGCAGCTCTACAAGTGAGATTTTTCCAGGCAAAACTTTGAACATAAACAAGAACCTAGAAAAATCTCAACAAGAAGAGTTAGTCAAAGTATTACAAAGACATTCTTCTGCATATGCATGGGAGTACATTGACATGAAAGGGATAAGCCTCAAGACTTGCACTCATCACATCTATATAGAGGAAAATTGCAAACCAATCAGACAACCTCAAAGACGGATGAATCCAAATCTTAGGGAGATTGTTAAAGAAGAATTGCAAAAAATGTTAAATGTCAATTTCATCTATCCCATTTTAGATAGTCAGTGGTTTTCTCCTTTGGTAATTGTGCCAAATAAAAATGGAAAATGGAGGGTATGTGTTGACTACCAAGAACTAAACAAAGCTACTCTTAAAGACCATTTTCCCTTACCTTTCATAGATCAAGTGTTAGATACATTAGCTGGCAAAAAGTACTTCTCATTCTTAGATGGGTTTAGTAGTTACAATCAAATCCAAGTAGCACTTGAAGATCAAGACAAAACCACATTTACCTGTCCTTGGGGTACCTATGCTTATCGAGTATTGCCATTTGGATTATGTAATGCACCTGCAACATTCCAAAGGGCAGTATTAGGAATTTTTTCAGATCTAATACATGATTGTGTAGAGGTGTACATGGATGATTTCACAGTTTATGGAAACACTTTTGAAGAAGCTTTAGAAAACTTGGAACAAGTTTTAAAGAGATGTCAGGAAGCAAATCTTTCACTTAGTCATGAAAAATGTTTTATGATGTTTACTGAAGGTATTGTTTTAGGGCATCACATTTCAGGGGATGGGATTAGAGTTGATGAGTCAAAAGTTGAAGTCATCTCTAACTTATCTATTCCAAGTTTTCAAAGAGATGTTAGAAGTTTTCTAGGATTTACAGGATATTATCGGAGATTTATAGAAAACTTCACCAAGATAGCATCTCCACTCTTCAAATTACTTACCAAAGATTGTGAATTCAAATGGACTTCTGATTGCCAGTTAGCTTTTGAAACCCTGAAAACCAAAATTTCTGAAGCACTTATATTAAGGGGACCTAACTGGAAGTTACCTTTTCATATCTCGATAGATGCTTCCGATACAGCTCTAGGAGCAGTATTGGGACAAAAAGATTTGATTCCTTATGCCATCTATTATACCAGTAAAAATTTGACTCCTGCAGAGTTAAACTATACTGTAACTGAAAAAGAGTTTTTAGCTGTTGTTCATGCCATAAACAAATTTAGACATTATATAACAGGCTATGAAAGTTTTGTTCACACTGATCATTCTGCAATTAGATACTTAATGAACAAATCAATTACTAATGGCAGAGTCATAAGATGGTTATTTCTCTTACAAGAATTCAACATTACCATTCTAGATAGGCCTGGAAAACAAAACACAGTAGCTGATTTCCTATCTAGACTCCAAAATATCAAAGATGACACTCCAATTGAAGATCAATTTCCTGATGAATATCTTTTTGCAATCTCTACTCAAACTCCATGGTTTGCTGATATTGCTAATTATTTAGTTTCAAGAAAATTTCCTTCAATAATGAATGCAAGGGATAAAAGAAAAATCATTTATGACAGTGCAAAATATTCATGGGTTGCTAATGAGTTGTACAAGACAGGTCCAGATTTGATCATTAGAAGGTGTGTTCATGAAGATGAGATGCCTGAGATTCTCAAATCATGTCATGATGAACCTTGTGGCAGACACTTTGCTGATAAGAGGACAGCCTATAAGATCCTTAATTTAGGATATTATTGGCCATCCTTGTTTAAAGATGCTAAAGAGTATGTCAAAAGGTGTGACAGTTGCCAAAGGGTAGGAAAACCTTCTCCTTCAGGTGAGATGCCATTACAACCTCAGGTACATATTGAACCTTTTGAAAAATGGGCTTTGGATTTTGTAGGACCTATTAGTCCTCCATCAAGACAAAAGAAATATATATTAGTTTGCACTGATTATGTTACCAAATGGGTAGAGACCAAGCCATTACTTTTTGCTAATGAAGCATCCGTAGTTACTTTTCTTTTTGAGGATATTTTTACTCGTTTTGGTGTCCCAAGGGAAATTGTTACAGATCAAGGAGCTCAATTTACATCAAGGCTAGTGGAACAAATGATGGAGAGGTACAAAATCAGGCATAGAAAATCTACTCCTTATCATCCACAAGCAAATGGTCAAGTGGTATCTACTAATAAGGTCATTGAAGGAATCCTAACAAATATTGTTCATTTACATAGAAGAGATTGGGTAGACAGGCTTCCTGAAGCCTTGTGGGCCTACAGAACTACATGGAGAAACAAAATAGGTCATACTCCTTATAAACTTGTTTATGGAAAGCAAGTTTTGTTTCCCATAGAGTTCCAGATTCAAACCTTCAAAATGGCAGTTTAGCTAGGACTTGATTTAACGGAGGCACAAAAGCATAGATTGGAGCAGATTAATGAATTGGATGAGATCAGACAAGATGCAGTTCAGAAAACAAGTCTAGTCCAACAACAAAGGACTAGATGGCATGATAAGTACATCAAAGAGAAGAAGTTCAAAGAAGGTGACTGGGCTCTCTTGTTTGATTCAAAATTCAAGGATTTTCAAGGTAAATTTCAAACACATTGGCTTGGGCTATATGAAATTGTTGAAATTTTTGACAATGGAGCAGTAAAAATCAGGACAATAGATGAAGAAGAGGTCACTTTTCTTGTGAATGGTCATAGATTAAAGCTATATCACAAACCACTCTCAAGAGAAGAATTTTTCAAGAAGTTCCAAGAAAGCAGTGATGTGAAGTTAATGAAGAAGAATCTCTCTTCTTCATCAACTTGATTAAATTTTCTGAAGCATTTCTCTTTGAAAAAAAATAAAAAAAATAAAATAAATAAAAAAAAATAAAAATAAAAATAAAAATAAAAATAAAGGTATAAACATAAAAACCAATCATTGATTGGCATGTTTATACAGAAAAGATAGGGTGAAAATCAGAGTTTTTCTGACACTCTAACTTTTCCCATTTTGTTTTTGCAAGCAGCTGTTACAAAATCATAAGTTCAGATCCATTGTACTTATGATCCATTTCATTTCATTTCATTCCATTCACTTATCCATCCATACTCCATTTCATTCATTCATACATACTTCACTTCATTCCATATATCATTCATCTCATTCCATACTTCATCCACCTCATTTCCATGTCAAAATTTAAAGTTTGATGTCTTGCTGCAAATGAGTAACACATGTCATGGATTGCAGGGCAGTTCTTATATTCTTCCACTCCATTTCATAAATTGAATTCATTCCATTTCATCATCCACTTCATACATATCATGACTCATCATCCATCTTCATTCATATAACATCTCACTCATATCCCAAACCACTCCATTCCATGATTAAAATACTCTACAGGTACATTCTACAGCTTAACAGACATTCTGCAGCTGATCAGACTTTCCGCAGCCAGACAGTCATTCCGCAGCTACAAATCCTGAAGGCACTAATCAGCAGACATTTGAATTGCAACAAGATGATCCAGTATATCCATGAATAAGAAGAATCAAGAAGGATTATGAAGACTCTTCCAAAGTAGAACAAAGAAGACAAAGACCACAAAAAGCAAATGAAAAGCAGAGGTAACAAGTTTAGATTATAATGGCATTTCATAAATTTTAGCATAGTTTTAGTTATGAATCATTCGAAAAAGTTGTTTTGATTATTTTTATTGATCATGTCCAATATACCCTCCACAAACTTTGGATTAAAATCTCTCATTTCAAATTCTATACCCGACATCATTTAAGCGGTTAAAAAGGCTGAAGTGTTTGATTTCCTCACGTCACCCAACCAAATCATTCAATGATGATTTTATTTTCCGTTGTAAAAAAATCTCCGCAGTCTTTTCACTCATTAATTCGTTTTCTCCACCTCACTCCATTAACTCATTCCGTAACTACTTCCATCACTCCATTCTGTAGCCGGCCCTTCATTCCGCAAAACAGAGATATCCCTATCACCGTGAGCAGAGCAAAGGGTATATCAGTTTGAATATCAAAGCCCTATCACCGTGAGCAGAGATTGAACATTATCACTGTAAACGCAGAGGTATAGCAGTGTGGAATTTGAAGCCATTTGTCACCGAGAGACAGAGGTATAGCAGTGTGGAATTTGAAGCCATTATCACCGAGAGACAGAGATATATCAGTGAGGAATTTGAAGCCATTGTCACTGTCAACCAGAGGCATATCAGTCCAAATTTTGAAGCCATTGTCACTATTAACGCAGAGGTATATCAGTCCGAAGTTTGAAGCCATTGTCACTGAGAACCAGAGGTATATCAATTCGAAGGTGGAAGTTATTGTTTCCATGGGTAGAAAGAGTATTAATCTGAACATTGAAGAAGCAATTATGGGTTTCATTGTAAGAACTGAACCAGTGGGTACAAAATACCTGGAAGGCTACCCTCAATGTAAAGAAATGTTGCAACAGGTAGGATGGCTACAATTTCTTGAGAAATTTAATGGCTTCCACAAAGAAGTCACTAAAACATTTGCAAGGTCATTTAGAGGAGCCGAGGTTGACGTGGGAGATGTTAAATTCACTGTCACTGAAGTTTTCATTGCAGAAGCTACAGGATTGCTTAGAAATGGAGAGAGATGGTTCAAAAACAGAGAATTCCATAATGAATCCTGGAAGCAAATTCTAAAATCACCAGGTATGGATGTCACTGTGTTTAAGAAGGGAATTCCAATTTCTGCATTGAAAAATAAATGGAGAAACATATTGCTTATTCTGCAAAAATTTATTACATGTGAAGGTAGATATGGCACATTTTATGTTTACCATATTAGACTGATAATGCATTTTCTGGAGGAAGAGTTAAACTTACCCTATTTCTTGCTTCAAAGTTTGAAAAATATGGCTTCTTGTGTTCAAAGAAGGGTTCAATTCTTAGAGACAACTCTATACCATCATGGCTTGGTTAAGATTTTAATTGAACACCATTTAGCCAAAACAAATGATACTTGGGATAATTTCTTGATAAGAAATAATTTTGAAGAGCCAAAAGAGCCCTCACCTGAACAACAGCCTACAAGGAGAAGCAGAAAATGGAGAGCTTCTAAAATTGAAATTGACAAAACAGTCCAGGAAAGTAGTGAGGAAATAATCTCAGAGAAGTTGACTCAAATTAAGAGACAACTTAAGAAAGAGAAGGTAATCAGAAAATCTGCCACATAAAAAGGAGAGGGATCTTCCCAGCCAAGAAGAAGCCATAGACTCAGGGGGAAACTAAGGAAAACTCAGATCAAACAAACAGGGGTGATAAATATAGAAGATGAGGAAACATCTATTGAAGAAGATGTTGAAGAGGATTTTAATGAAGGAACCCCCGAAATTGACCGCTCGTTAGCCACCTATAATTTTTTGTTCCAAAGGTGGCTAAATATGTTTTGAGCCTTCAAAGAACAAATTTCATCACTAAAAATTGTTGGCTTTTGAAGACTCCTTGAAGGCCTTCTGCCTTTGTCCAAAATCCTCATTGCTGTTCTCATCTCATACTCTGAAATTTCTGCTGAAATACAAAGAAGAAACTGCTGCAAAGCCATCCCTTTTCCTTTTCTCCCACTCGAAATTAACCTTCTTTTCCTTTCCCTTTTTTCCCATATTTTTCCTCTATTATTCATCATTTCCTTTCTTCCCTTCATAAATCACCCTTCCCATGGTTAAAAACTCACTTTTTAACCCTTTCGGCACCCTTTGTTTCCATTAAAAAACCGTGAAAAATCATAAAAATCAAAGTTTCATTGCTATAGACCTCAGCCCCTTGGCCTGAGTTTCCAAACCACTTCCCCAATACGCCCTCATCATAAAAACCAAGCGCCAAACCCATGAAGCGCTAATCGAATCGAAAAGATTCAAGTGTGCATGTTTGTGAGCCATTTCAAAATATCGATTGCGATCAGCCCCTTTGTCCTAAACCGCAGATCGTATTATCATTTCATCTGCCCCATAAGCCCGCAATCGGGCGCTAAACTATTGAAAAATCCCTTTCTGATCAATATTTTTCTTTGTAAAACTTGAAAACCCATTATTCCAAAGTTTGTTTTAAAATGCCAAAATCACGTGTTTAAATAAAATGGGTTGATCAAAAAGACCGATCGCGCAATCGCGATCGGAGAATTTAAAATGGGTTGATCAAAAAGACTGGGCCCGAATGTTTCAATTACGATTGGCCCTAGTTATATAAAGCCCCGGCCCATGGTATTGCATACACCCAGTGGCCCCGCAATCGGGCGCCAGCCTATCATATATATATTCCGCCCTTTTCACTCGAAACCTTGCTTTTTATTGAAATTTATGGGTTTCTTACGAAGTATAAGGGTCCCGCCGGTGCAAGAAAACAAAGGATCTAGGCCGTCGATCGATAAAATCAAGCAGTTGCTCGCAATCGAAATGTTTCAATCGCAATGTTTCAATCGAAATGTTTCAATCGCAATGTTTCAATCACATGCTTTGTTGCTGCCCTCCCGATTGCGATCCTTCGATTGAATCTGGACCGTCCACGTGTCCAAATCGGACGGTCCAAAACTACTCCTCCTTATTCTTCTCCCGCTATCCTTTTTTTCCTTTCTATGCAGATCTCCACCGTTGGTTGCCTTCATCCGACGGCTTCGCTCCTCCCCCGCCATCTGAAGCAGTTTAAACCTATTTCCGCAGGATTTCTTAACTATTTTTGTGTTTTGCAGGCGTTTTAATGGTTTTCCATTGTTTAATGAAAGAAAGCCGAGGGTTGGGAAAGAAATTTCCTGCGCCTTCGAGCTGTTAAAGAGAACCATCTGCGGGGTTTCGCTCCATTGTTTTCTCAATGCTTCATGGGCATTGATGCCTTTAAAAAGCCCAGTGCGGCCTGCACATCGACAAGACACTGTTTTAATTCAAAAACGGTTAAAGAGTATCAGTTTGAAGACAGAGCACAGCAGATGAAGATTGAAGACGGTTTTTATGGGGATTACGGCTAAGACCGTTATCAAAAGCCTAATCCCCAATCTAAAACACAGTTTAAAAGAAAATCATAAATGTTTTGATGACAGAAAGGTTTCCACCGCTTCAACTGAGGCGAATTGATTCCTCAGCTACTACAAAGAGCCACCTGTTGCCTCAAACCTTTCAAACAGAGGCCGAAGTTATTGATTCAGGGAATATCTGCCTCCAGCGCTACCAAGAAGTTAATTTTGCCAAAAGAGTGTAATATAAAATAACTGCAAAGTTGCTCCGGACAAAACGTAGAGCCTCAAAGTCAAATAAAGCTCCCGCCGAGCTTTGATATTAATTGTAAAACATTAATACGGTGATCCACCTGTACACTTCTCCATCGAACCCCTCAAGAGACCGAGAAGTCATTTAATCTGTATTAATGGTTCACGAGATATTTTTGTTAGTTCTCACCTCCTCATCTTCCTATAAATACTTCTGCATAAGATGAGAAGGTTGGTTGCTGTTTGATCACTAGTTGTAATATCGAAACTCTCTGAAATAAATATACAAGTCTGCTGAAGTTGAAAATAATTGGGAGTCTTGGATGTCTTGATGATGCCGTTGCATGTCTGTTCCTGAGAAAGGCTCTATCATTTGATCCATGAGCTTGGCTGTTGGTGAAGTGCTCTCAACTGTTAAATGTTTTTTCCTTGTTTTCATTATGTTCCATAATTTCTTACTACAGTAGGCTGAAAGTTTTAGGCTAAGAAATGACTCCTGGAAGCACCTTAGACCTGTTCACCCTTCACTGTTTTATGTTTTCTTCTGCTGAAGTATTTTAGAGGCTTTAAAACTTCTCTTTAGTCTTCATGCTCATTAATTTCCTTGATAGCTCAAATAGTTGGTTTCAGCATGTTATGGTTCTCCCTGCTTGTCTGCCATCACTTGAAAGTCGTTATTGAAATCTCCCTTCGAAGTACCATTGTCTTAAGTTAACCAAAGAGGTCGGTTTTGATCTTACCCTTTGCCCCTGCTTAAACAGTTTTTTTGAAGGTATTTATAGTTGCAAACACAGATGTTATTTAGGTGTTCCCTCTTCTATGAATGCAACTATCAGTGAATCTTTTATGTTTTCTAAATCCTTTAAAATAAGATCTTTGAGGAAATAGGGTGTTCCCCGAATCTTAGATTTCATTTTAGAATTTGTCTTGAAATCATTATTTGCTTAAAGAATGTTTGTAGAATTTATGGTTAGCCCTTTCTATCAAATATCTCTTTATTGATAAGTTATGTTTCTCAAGTTCCCTTTGTTGAGAATTAAATTTCTTTTTCCAAATCATTAATGTCCATCTCATTCCAAAACAAAGGATCCTGTGGCCAAGTTAGATTTTCCCTTTGATATCCCATATCCCTTGAAGAGTTTGTCATGACCTTATTTTGACTCCATTTCCCAATGAACCAGATATTTCCTCTTTTTGTCTATCTTTCCTAGACCTTTCATATTCTGCTGTATCAACTCAACCCAACCAAACAAACATCTGCACTTAATAACTAGTCTAAAATCCATAATCAAAGCAAACAAGATAAAACTTTGCAAACAAATATTTGAGAGATCCCTCTCTGAGAACAGGAGGACTAGATCCTGGAACTCTAAATATTGGTTCTGATGTTGCCTTGTCTTTTGATTTTCCAAACTGTCAAAACACGGGATACCAACATAATGGCGATCACGGTGGGACCTGCTGAGAATTAGAGGTTTGCAAAACCTTTCCTTCAACTTTAGGTCCAGTATAACATAAGTAACTTTCTTCAAGCACTGCCTAACATAATGGCAATCATGATAGGACTCTTTTGAATCAGTGACAAACTAAGTAACCCTTAGGATTCCTTTAAATCCTTATCAAACCTTGAAGGAACCAGTTACCAAGCCATAAGAGCAACTTTGTTTGTTTGAACACCTTAGCTAAGTGCAAAATCAAACTTAGAACACTCTCTTAACCTATAAAAACAAAATAAACTCAGAAAAACCCAAAATATTTCAAGTTTGGCTTCATAATAAACATGGTGGTGGACCATAAAACCTTTTACCTCATTAGGAGCTAAAAAGCTTCCACCTGGCGACTCCATAATCCTGAGCAGACCTTAAAGACTCCACTGGAAAGAACCCTTACCATTATACAGTTTCCTAATCCAATTAGAGGATTGTAAGATCAAAATTTGTGTAAACAGATCAGTTAACCTCTCAAAGATTGTCATACTTGGTTGAACTTTTCCTGTCATTTGGATCTCAAATTACGACATAGTGGCTTCTAGGAAGATTTATACTAGAGCCCATCCTGACCCCGATCCACCTGAGATAGTTGATGACCCAGAAAGTATCCTTTGGAAGTCTCCTAAGGTTAAATCTTCAACTGTTTTCAGATCACCCTTGAGAGCTAATTCAGTTCCTGAGAATCTTACAGCTCTACAAGAATCATATGGTGGTGGAACCATAAAACGTTTTACCTCCTTAGGAGCGAAAAATTTTCCACAAGGCGACTCCACACTCTGAAACTCCCAGAAGACCAAATGACTCCACTGGTAGAAGACCCTGAACTGATTGACCGGACACAGTGACCTCTTTTCTGATTTACAAACATGATTCCGAGAATACAACGAAGATATGCCCCAATGAGTAGAGATCATATCCCTAGGTTTCCACATAAGATGCCCCGGATAAATTGGGATGACAACCTGCCTATTTTCCAAGGTGAAAAGTTTGATGACCCTCTATTACATCTCATCAGATTTCATATACATGTATGGAGGTTGAAAGTTGAATGGCATGAAGACTGCCTAATGAAAATTTTCATGTTAACATTAGAAGGAAAAGCTAGGGATTGGTATGAATGCTTAAGATCTAGTAGTTTTTTTTCCTTAAGAGACCTTGAATATGTGTTCTATGAGAACTATGAAGAAAACGCTACGTCATTATCATGGGGTGCAATATATTATGATCCATCACAAAACATCACCCAACACATTATAGATAATGAGGAAGCTTTGGAAGAGATGCATCCTAAAGATCTTTTAATAGCCATTCATGAGTTTAATATCCTATTGAAAAATTTTAAAAACATAAATGAATCAGTTGAGGAAAAGATGATCCAAGCAGTAAAAAACATTCCTCAAGATATCCCTAAAAACTCAAATATTGATTCATCATCCCTTATAGCCGAGGCTCAAGAAGACATCCAGCCTCAAAATCAGTCTTCACAAGAGACAGAGAACTGCTGTACTCCTATTCAAAGGAACATAGAAACATCCTTCCCTTTGACAGAAAAAGAGATAGACCAGACTATTTATAAACAGTCAGTCTCTGAATTTTTTTGCGAAACAAACACTCTTACCCATTCACATAAAGAACTTTGTTGTATAGATTTAGAAAGTTATCTTGTAGATCAGTTAGAAGAAAAGCAAACTGATGACCCAATATGTTCGACTGACAAAATTGTTTATTCAGATGATTTTCCGAATTTTGATCAGTCTGATGATGATGATGATGAGTTCCAAGAAAAAACTAATCATGCAGGGCAACCAGCGTTTGATTGGTGTTATCATTTTCACCATCACCAACTTGAAAGCCAAAAACATCCATTTCAATCCATCACTAATGGCTTTCACATAATTGGAAATCAGCAACCTTTCAACTCAGAAGGTGAAGAGAAGAGCAATAAAGAAATTTTTGAGCAAAAGGAGCTTTCTCTTGAAAAAGAGGAAACCTTTAAATACTCCCCTGCTCAAGAATATAATAACATCTTCATACAAATTAATCCACTGAATACAAGCATACCAAGGTTACCAGAGGACAACACTGTTAAATATGATGAGTCCTCCAGTTCAGAGGATGATGAAGATGAAGGAGAAAAACAAATAGAAGACTATCCTGCTGTGGATATATCATCTTCTCAAGAAGAAACTTCTCCCTTCACTGATATTAGTCTGTCATTTAAAGAACCTGAATTTATATCAGAAGCAAGCATAGATTCAAAGAAAGAAGATATTTCACTATTTTCTATTTTTCAGGTTAAGAATGATGATACTTCCAAGCTACATACTGAAGAGATAGTCTTCAAAGCTGATGTCTTAGAAGTAGATGATCTACCAATTGTGGAGAATCAAAAGGAAGAGAATCTTCATCTTTTCTTTGTTGATCCTATGGAAGCGTATGTGGAAATCCCGACTGGCTCAAATTATCAAGCATTGACCCTTTTCAAGAGCCATAGACATGAAAAGCTGTCACCTTCTGTGATAGCCTTGACATTGAAGGTTAACCTTCAATATGTTCTATGGATACCTCTGACAAGAAGCCAGAGTTACTACTTCTTCTTGACATTACTCAGCTCGCTACATTGGCACTTTTGTATCATATGAATATGTAAATACTCCATGTTTAGAGTAGGTTAGATAGGAATGTCAATAAAGCTCAGTTCCGAGCATGTAGTTAGTTGTTGTTTTCTTCTTTGGAGAAAAATCAAGAATTCAAAAATACAAAAACAAAGAAAGAAAGAAAAGAGGGCAGAAATGAAAAACAAGAAAGGCACAGCCCCATGCCAAAAAGAGAAATAAATCCGAAAGTGTGCAAGCTTAAATGCCACTCCTGCAAAACACACTTCTAGTTAGTCAAACTGTTTAATCTTGACTAATTAGCTTTCAATTTTCTGCTGATAGGGTAGTGAATTTGATTTGCCAAACTGTTTAATCTTGGCTTATCGGTAGATAGATTAGGATAGAAATTAAAGGTTCAAACATGTTCAAAATCTGAACCAAAGTTTCCAAAGAGAGATGACTCAAAACTTTTTTATTTTTATGAGTCATAAAAGAGAAAAACTGGTTCTTATTTGCCCAAAATCTGAATCAGATATCAAGAAAGAGACAGCTCAAAACAAAATTAAAAACAGAGCTGTAAAGAAAAGAAGGCCATAATGAGAAACTTTCAGATCTTAAGCCTTCCATTTTGATTTAATTTTCTGCAAATAATAATCTATGAGCAGTTTGTTTTTATGCCATAGATCATAGCAAGTCGAACATCTCAATCTTGACTTGACTATTTTTAAATTTCTGTTCTAGAATTTAGAGAATGAAAGTTTGTTGGACTGTTTAATCCCAACAAACAGTAGACTAGGTAGAAAAATATCTGAGCTCAACTGTTTAATCTGAGTTCAGGGAGAAATAAGGATTAGAGATAGATTAGATTTCCTGCTTTCAAAAGAATAAAATGTTGTGAATAGAGTTTGCCAATCCAAGTGCACTCTGATGAAGAAAAAATGCTAGATCTGTAGGATTGGGTAGGTAGCAAGCTTGTTGATAAAGCTCCATTGTTTTCATGGCTGCCAAATACGCTTTTAGAAAGAGATCATTCAATCACAGAAGGACAGCCCAATGGATGAGGCAACTGATCAGCCTCCCGGAAATCAAGTCTGAATTCTTGATGCCTTCAAGAAGGCACCATCCCCAAGTGGAGCCACTGTTAGCCACCTATAATTTTTTGTTATACCCAAAGGTGGCTAAATATGTTTTGAGCCTTGAAGAAAAAAATTCATCACCTAAAATTTTGGCTTTTGAGACTCCTTGAAGGTATACTGCCTTTGTCAAAATCCTCATTGCTTGTTCTCATCTACATACTAAAATTTTTTTCTTTGAAATACAAAGAAGAAGCTAGCACATAAAACCATCCCTTTTCCCTTTCTCCCACTCGAAATTAACATTCTTTTCCTTTCCCTTTTTTCCCATATTTTTCCTCTATTTTTCATCTTTTCCTTTTCTTCCCTTCATAAATCACCCTTTCCATGGTTAAAAACTCACTTTTTAACCCTTTCGGCACCCTTTGTTTTCCTTAAAAAGCTTAGTTGAAAAATCATAAAAATCAAAGTTTCATTACCTATAGACACGAGTTCCTTGCTTTGAGTTTCCAAACCACTTCCCCAATACGCCCTCATCATAAAAACCAAGCGCCAAACCCATGAAGCACTAATCGCATCGAAAAGATTCAAAGTGTGCATGTTTATGAGTCATTTCAAAATGTCGATTGCGATCAACCCCTTTGTCCTAAACCGCAGATCGTATTATCATTTCATCTGCCCCATAAGCCCGCAATCGGGCGCTAAACCATTGAAAAATCCTTTTCTGATCAATATTTTTCTTTGTAAAACTTGAAAACCCATTTTTCCAAAGATTGTTTTAAAATGCCAAAATCACGTGTTTAAATAAAATGGGTTGATCAAAAAGACCGATCTCGCAATCGCGATCGAAGAATTTAAAATGGGTTGATTGAAAGACCGGGCCCGAATGTTTCGATTACGATTGGCCCTAGTTATATAAAGCCCGGGCCCATGGTACCCCATACACCCAGTGGCCCCGCAATCGGGCGCCAACCTATCATATATATATTCCGCCCATTTCACTCAAAAACTTGGTTTTTATTGAAATTTATGGGTTTCTTACGAATTATAAGGGTCCCGCCGGTGCAAGAAAACAAAGGATCTAGGCCGTCGATCTGATCTGCAGATTGAATGGTTGTCGCCCAATCGAAATGTTCCAATCGAAATGTTTCAATCACATGCTTTGATTGCCCTCAGATCACGATCCTTCGATTGAATACGGGCAGATCACGTGTGTCCAGATCGGATGGTCCAAAACTACTCCGACTTGTTCATCTCCCCGCTCTCCTTTTCACCTCGTCTACGCAAATCTCCACCGTTGGTTGCCTTCATCCGACGGCTACGCTCCTCCCCCGCCATTTGAAGCAGTTTAAACCTATTTCCGCAGGATTTCTTAACTATTTTTGTGTTTTGCAGGTGTTTTAATCGTTTTCCATTGTATAATGAAAGAAAGCCGAGGGTTGGGAAAGACGTTTCCTGCGCCTTCGAGCTGTTAAAGAGAACCATCTGCGGGGTTTTGCTCCATTGTTTTCTCAATGCTTCATGGGCATTGATGCCTTTAAAAAGCCCAGTGCGGCCTGCACATCGACAAGACACTGTTTTAATTCAAAAACAGTTAAAGAGTATCAGTTTGAAGACAGAGCACAGAAAAAGAAGGTTGAAGACAGTTTTTGTGGATTACGACTAAGACAGTTATTAAAAGCCTAATCCCCAATCTGAAACACAGTCTGAAAGAAAATCATAAATGTTTTGATGACAGAAAGGTTTCCACCGCTTCAACTGAGGCGAATTGATTCCTTAGCTACTACAAAGAGCCACCTGTTGCATCAAACCTTTCAAACAGAGGCAGAAGTTATTGATTCAGAGAATATCTGCCTCCAGCGCTACCAAGAAGTTAATTCTGCCAAAGGAGTGTAATAGAAAATAGCTGCAGAGTTGCTCCGGACGGAACATAGAGCCTCAAAGTCAAATAAAGCTCCCGCTGAGCTTTGATATAAATTGTAAAACATTAATATAATGATCCACCTGTACACTTCTCCATCGAACCCCTCAAGAGACCGAGAAGTCATTTAATCTGTATTAATGGTTCACGAGATATTTTGTTAGTTCTCACCTCCTCATCTTCCTATAAGTACTTCTGCATAAGATGAGAAGGTTGGTTGCTGTTTGATCACAAGTTGTAATATCGAAACTCTCTGAAATAAATATACAAGTCTGTTGAAGTTGAAAATAATTTGGAGTCTTGGATGTCTTGATGATGCCGTTGCATGTCTGTTCCTGAGAAGGCTCTATCATTTGATCCATGAGCTTGGCTGTTGGTGAAGTGCTCTAAACTGTTAAATGTTTTTTCCTTGTTTTCATTATGTTCCATGATTTCTTACTATAGTAGGCTGAAAGTTTTAGGCTAAGAAATGACTCCTGGAAGCACCTTAGACCTGTTCACCCTTCACTGTTTTATGTTTTCTTCTGCTGGAGTATTTTAGAGGCTTTAAAACTTCTCTTTAGTCTTCATGCTCGTTTATTTCCTTGATAGCTCAAATAGTTGGTTTCAGCATGTTATGGTTCTCCCTGCTTGTCTGCCATCACTTGAAAGCCATTATTGAAATCTCCCTTCGAAGTACCATTGTCTTAAGTTAACCAAAGAG
Source organism: Pinus albicaulis (assembly GCA_034641835.2). NCBI lineage: Eukaryota > Viridiplantae > Streptophyta > Pinopsida > Pinales > Pinaceae > Pinus > Pinus albicaulis. The sequence continues at coordinate 28,203 of JAXQQM020077566.1, forward strand.
GTCGGTTTTGATCTTACCCTTTGCCCCTGCTTAAACAGTTGTTTTGAAGGTCTTTATAGTTACAAACACAGATGTTATTTAGGTGTTCCCTCTTCTATGAATGCAACTATCAGTGAATCTTTTATGTTTTCTAAATCCTTTAAAATAAGATCTTTGAGGAAATAGGGTGTTCCCCGAATCTTAGATTTCATTTTAGAAGTTGTCTTGAAATCATTATTTTCTTAAAGAATGTTTGTAGAATTTATGGTTAGCCCTGTCTATCAAATATCTCTTTATTGATAAGTCATGTTTCTCAAGTTCCCTTTGTTGAGAATTAAATTTCTTTTTCCAAATCATTAATGTCCATCTCATTCCAAAACAAAGGATCCTGTGGCCAAGTTAGATTTCCCCTTTGATATCCCATATCCCTTGAAGAGTTTTTCATGACCTTATTTTGACTCCATTGCCCAATGAACCGGATATTTCCTCTTTCTGTCTATCTTTCCTAGACCTTTCATATTCTGCTGTATCAACTCAACCCAATCAAACAAACATCTGCATGTAATAACTAGTCTAAAATCCATGACCAAAGCAAACAAGATAAACCTTTGCAAAAAAATATTTGAGAGATCCCTCTCTGAGAACAGGAGGACTAGATCCTGGAACTCTAAAGATTGGTTCTGATGTTGCCTTGTCTTTTGATTTTCCAAACTGTCAAAACACGGGACACCAACACACGCTCAGCAAAAAGTTTATGACTATGTTGAAACTTTGGAAAGGAAAGCTTCAGAGAGTAGAGATAGAACCCCTAGTCCTCCACTGTCCGAAATAGATGTGTTAAGAAGGGATAAGTATGAGCTGGAAATACTTAATAGACACATCAAAAATGAGAATGATATTCTAAAGGAACAAGTCAAACTCAAAACCAATATGAACTCAACCTTATCTCTACATATGGACAAAGTGGAAAAGGCTAATGAAAAGTTGAAAAAGAGGAACAAGAAGCTAATCAGGGCACTTACCAACTTAAGGTTCAAACTTGTCATCAGAAAACCCAGAATATCTTTAGCTTCCACCCGCTCCGATATGGGCCGTACACCATCACCAAGGCTGTAGGGAACAATGCTTTCGAGCCACTATGTCCCATTGACGTAGCCATGCCATTTGCAGATGCTGTTGAGCCTCAAGATTGTGCTTTCTTTCATCTTACTTTACCTCATTTTCCTTTGTCCATTGTTATCCCAGACCCAATTGATCAATGAATTTAGTTAAAATTACTTTTAGAATGATTAACATGACTGACTTGCTAAGTTTTGTGATTATTGTCATTATAATGCATTTTGACCGGAACTAGCTGCAGAATGCAAACATTCCGTAGCTAACCGGAAATTCTGCAGCTGTCTTCACGTTTGAGCATATCCAGGTGGCCTCTCAAGAAAAACCACATATGGGTATATTCCACATCATGTCTACATTGTTCGTTGCTCACCATGAAGGAAAAACCGAATTCTGGATATGGTTTTGATACGTGGGAACTCATTTAAGGAAGCAGATTTCTAATAGGACTGTCTTAGTCCAGATGTCCTTTTCCTTTTTACGCTGCCACTTTAAGAGTCCTAGTATGATTTCGATAAGGAAAGACAATGATCCTTGAATTGTTTCAAGTCTTGTTATGTAAATTTGTTATAAAAACACTTGGAAAACCGAGAGCTAGGCTAGATTTTGCTCTAGATTTTGCTTAGATTCTGTGCTACATTTCTGAAGACGCAGATTGCTCTGTTCAAGTTATTTCTCCTTTAATGAAGAAGACAGTATTGTTTTGAAAGCGTTGATTTGATTTGGAGTTAGATTCCGTCTGGTGGTAGAGGGCCCCTGCCTCCTGCACGGTTTTACTTGCGTAATTTAGATAAGTATCTTAGTTTCCTTTATGTTTTTGAAGTTTGAGTTCATAGTTAATTTCATAGCCACTATAGTTATACTCGTTCTAAAAACTCTTCCAAAATAAGAAACTCTTCCAAAAGATTATGATAATGAATGGGAAATGGCTATAGTGTTGTAGGATTTAATTGTAGTTTCTTTTGTTCACTATCACAGTTACACTTGTTCTAAACACTCTTCCAAAAGAAGAAACTCTTCCAAAAAATCCTTATGATGTCTAAAGCATGACTGTGATGATGAATGTTTTAGTTGTTTGTTTTCACTAAGTAACATAGCTGACCTTGCTCTTAAAACACTCTTCCAAAATATCATAATGATGGGTAGGAGACAGCTGTGATATCTTAGTTTTTAAATTTCTTTCAGTCTTTATGTTTGCATTTGCACTGAATTGTACAGTCAGGATTGTTCTAAGAAACTCTTCCAAAATACCAATCATGATGGGAAAACAGGCTGTATAATCCCATAGATTAATGCATGATAACTTAGTTAGGATACTCCGGAGTCTAATTGCATTTAACTCATGCTCTGTTATTTTGTTTTGAGTTTGATAATGACTTGTTAGTTCAGCACTGTTTTAGACTAGTGACATCTTAAGTTCAATTTTAGCTTAACTCATTGCATTTGCACTCCAAATTTAGTTGTCATCCACTGCATATTAGATTACTTCAGTTGTTAGACTTAACAAAACAACCTTCATTATTTACAAACTTCTTCTTGTTCCAAATCTATAATTGATTCATAACCATATGAACAGAAGACAGTATCATTTCAAGGCCTGAGGTACTTTTGCAACTTCTTTACTACTTCATAAACAGAGCCTTTCCTCAAAAGACTACTTTAAAAAGAAATCTATAACTCTTGGGCAAGGTTTAGTGATGATTAACTAAGTTGCAGAATAGAGTTAGGAACTAGTCTTAGAGTAAAGATCTTATGATGGTATCAATGTTTTCCTCCAAATATGCTTCAACAAATCTCTAATCATGGATAAAATATTGCATCATTATAAGCTAGTTGTTTAATTGTTTAGTTAGGAGAATTTGCATACTTAGCTGACCACTTCTCAAGCTCTCTCTCAAAATACCTTTGATGAAAGAATTGGACAAGATGAGTTTATGCTTTGAGTCATTTGCTTAAAAGTCATTATCAAGCTTTGTTTCTGCTTAGTCATAGTTTAGATTTGATTCTGTTTCAATATTTTCAATTTCATTTGTCATTTGTCATCAACCAATTAGGCTTCACTCTGTTTTTAATGATTAGCTTCTTTCCACTAGCTTTCTAGTCATTTTCCTTGTGAACATAAAACTACCAAAAGACCAAAAACATCATAAAACACTAAACACAACGCATTAAGAGACAAACACCTAGGCACATACGGTGCACTTCACTTCAGCAGTTTACCAACCCTGGTTGACAATTAAATGAACTCAATTTAGGAGACTAGGTTGAGACCAAACATTTTGGCGCCGTTGCCAGGGATCGTGAAAACTAGGTAACCTTTGTTTCTTAGCATCCAAAATCAATTATATGCATAGGGAGAGAGATTAAAGGGGAAGATTTATAAGCAGCAGAAGCAGAAGTTTGATTTCTAGAACACCACTTGTTTCATCTAGATCCAGAGCTAGTACACCTTCAACTCATACCCACATTCCATCCTTTACTGATCCTGGACTTCTAGAAGATCTAAGGTCTGCTATTACATTAGAGAAACCATCCACTTCATCCACTAAACCTGCCATAGAAGAAGATTTAAAAACTCCTGTTAGGGACACAAACCTTTCCACTTCCACAAGAGAGTCAACCATGGCAGAAGGAGGAGGAGGAGTCTTTAATGGAGAACACACACTATTTGGAGGTAGAGGTAGAGGTAGAGGAGAAGGAGGTAGAGGAGAAGGAGGTAGAGGTGCAGATGGAGGAAGAGGTAGAATAAGAAGCTCTTTTGGGTTCCCTATAATTGATGAAGAAACCAATACAACCATGAAAAACATTTCACCCTCTGTCCTTCCAAACTTCTATGGACTTAAAACTGAAGATCCTGAAACCTTCTTATTTGAATTTGAAGTTCTTTGTAGAACTTATGACTACTTAAAAGATGCTCAAAAACTAAAATTATTCCCTTCAACCTTGAAAGGAGCAGCATTGAAGTGGTTTATGAGTCTGATTAGCAGTTCTATTAGAACATGGGAAGACATGAAACAAGCATTTCTAGAGAGGTATTTGGATTATTGTATGCCAGTTAATCATAAGGAAGAAGTGTTTAAGATATTACAAAAAGAAGATGAAAATTTGGAAGATTTGTTGGAGAGATTTAATTACAACATCAAAAGAGCAAAAATGGAAAACCTAGATCAAGACACCTTAAAAGCTCTTTTGTTGAAAACAATTAGGGATGAATGGTTGGATATCCTTAACATGATGGGAAAAGGGGATATATCACAACTCACATTACCTAAAATATCTGAGTTATGTATCAACCTTTCAAGAGGGAAGTCTAAAACTATAAAAGGTCCAAGAGATCCTGCTCTTGCAAGGGCAAGTAAGTCTGCTTCTGGGACAGTAAGTAGATCAGAAATAGGACACATTCTTGATGATTTTAAATCTGACATCTTAGGGAGTCTTAGTGAACAAATAGACACCCTTAAGATACAAAACAAGAAAAAGGTTGAATCTGATGCCTTGGCAATCTTTTGTCCCAAATGTAGAAAGAAACATGATTTGAGAGAGTGTCCTTTGGATGTAAAAGTTGTAGAAACCTGTGTCATATGTTCTGAAAAACATGAGACCAAGAATTGTCCTTCTCTTCCTGGTCTCAAGGCTATTTTTTAGGAGGAAACTCCTACAGATTCCACAGAGTCTCTCAATTTTGTATCTAGAAGGCCTTGGCAAGGACCTCAAACACAAGGATTCCATGATCAAATGTATAATCAACCTCCACCTTGGAATTCTTGGCAGCAACCTTGGCCTCAATTTCAAAATCAATCTCAATCTTGGGCACAAGGAACACAAAGTCCCTATGGAAGGTACTCTCCATACTATCAGTATCCACCATCCTATCCACCATACCCACATTTTTATCCTCAAAATCCTCAACAAAATTTTCCTCAAAATCTTCAACAAAATTTTCAACAAAATCCTCAAAAACATCATCAGAACCTACCACATAAAAATCAACCACTTCTATTACCATTTCCTCAAAAATCAAATCAATTGCCTGCTCAACCCAGATCAAACCCCAATAATAAAAATCCTCAGAACACATACATGATAGAAGGCCAACAGTTTCCAACTTATTTAATTACTCCTCTAGACCTTAGTGATGTTCAACTTAGGTCTGGAAGAATACTTGAAAAGAGGAAACCTTCTGTGATTATACAAGAACAAGATAACTCTGAGGAAGACTCTCTATGGGTGAATAAAAGTCTTGAGGAAGACACATCCTTTCAAGACCCAAACACTGAAAAATTAAAGAAAAAAGATCCAATAAATTCAACTCCTGTATTAGAGCAACCATCTACATCTACTTCTATACCTCCCTTTCCAGAAAGATTACAAATTGATAGAGGTGTAGAAAAATAAATCATGGTGCCTAATTATGATTTCCTAGATGAGCTGAGAAATGTTTGCATTAAAATTCCATTATTACAAGCCATCAAGGAAATTCCAATTTTAGCCAAAACAATAAAGGAGTTGAGCATGAAGAAAACAAGAAAAAGAATAAGAGAAACAAAGAAAATTCAATTGGCAGGACAAATAACAGATATTATGATGGGCAAGATTTCTATTGCAAAGTATCTTGACCCAGGAAATCCAGTTGTCAAAATTCACATCAATGGAATTGAAATCCAAAACACACTCATTGATTTAGGAGCAGCAATCAATATCATGAGTAGACAAATCATGGATAAACCGAAACTTCCTAATCTTCTCTTTACACCCACACTATTACAATTAGCAGACAGATCTGTGATCAAACCAGATGGGGTAATAGAAGACATTCCAGTGTCCCTAGATTCTTGGGAGTACCTTGTGGATTTCATGATCCTAACTCCTAAGAATAATCTAGGAGGCCATCCTGTTATATTAGGAAGACCTTGGTTGGCTACAGCTGATGCTTTTATTAGTTGTAGGTCCGGTGATATGTATATTTCTGATGGTAGTTCAACTAAGAAATTCACTTTATATCCTCCAGCTAGGACAATTACAGATCTACATGACACTCAATGGATAGAGGATGAAGAAGATTTACAACCTCTCTTCACAATTTCAGAAATTAGTGAAGATAATCAAATTTTGAATACTCTAGAAAACTTTGAATCCTCTCCAGAACATAGACATGAATCATTTTAAGAGGGATCCAACATTGAGTTTTTGTCATCAAGGCAGATGTCTCTTCATTCTATGGACAAATTTGGCAACTCTACAAGTGAGATTTTTCCAGGCAAAACTTTGAACATAAACAAGAACCTAGAAAAATCTCAACAAGAAGAGTTAGTCAAAGTATTACAGAGACATTCTTCTGCATATGCATGGGAATACACCGACATGAAAGGGATAAGTCCCAAGACTTGCACTCATCACATCTATATAGAGGAAAATTTCAAACCAATTAGACAACCTCAAAGACGGATGAATCCAAATCTTAGGGAAATTGTTAAAGAAGAATTGCAAAAATTGTTAAATGTTAATTTCATCTATCCTATTTCAGATAGTCAGTGGGTTTCTCCTTTGGTAATTGTGCCAAAGAAAAATGGAAAATGGAGGGTATGTGTTGACTACCGAGAACTAAACAAAGCTACTCTTAAAGACAATTTTCCCTTACCTTTCATAGATCAAGTGTTAGATACATTAGCTGGCAAAAAGTACTTCTCATTCTTAGATGGGTTTAGTGGTTACAACCAAATCCAAGTAGCACTTGAAGATCAAGACAAAACCACATTTACCTGTCCTTGGGGTACCTATGCTTACCGAGTATTTCCATTTGGATTATGTAATGCACCTGCAACATTCCAAAGGGCAGTATTAGGAATTTTTTCAGATCTAATACATGATTGTGTAGAGGTGTTCATGGATGATTTCACAGTTTATGGAAACACTTTTGAAGAAGCTTTAGAAAACTTGGAAAAAGTTTTAAAGAGATGTCAGGAAGAAAATCTTTCACTTAGTCATGAAAAATGTTTTATGATGTTTACTGAAGGTATTGTTTTAGGGCATCACATTTCAGGGGATGGGATTAGAGTTGATGAGTCAAAAGTTGAAGTCATCTCTAACTTATCTATTCCAAGTTGTCAAAGAGATGTTAGAAGTTTTCTAGGATTTACAGGGTATTATCGGAGATTTATAGAAAACTTTACCAAGATAGCATCTCCACTCTTCAAATTACTCACCAAATATTGTGAATTCAAGTGGACTTCTGATTGCCAGTTAGCTTTTGAAACCCTGAAAACCAAAATTTCTGAAGCACCTATATTAAGGGGACCTAACTGGAAGTTACCTTTTTATATCTCGACAGATGCTTCCGATACAGCTCTAGGAGCAGTATTGGGACAAAAATATTTTATTCCTTATGCCATCTATTATACCAGTAAAAATTTGACTCCTGCAGAGTTAAACTATACTATAACTGAAAAAGAGTTTTTAGCTGTTGTTCATGCCATAAGCAAATTTAGACATTATATAACAGGCTATGAAACTTTTGTTCACACTGATCATTCTGCAATTAGATACTTAATGAACAAATCAATTACTAATGGCAGAGTCATAAGATGGTTATTGCTCTTACAAGAATTCAACATTACCATTCTAGATAGGCCTGGAAAACAAAACACAGTAGCTGATTTCCTATCTAGACTCCAAAAGATCAAAGATGACACTCCAGTTGAAGATCAATTTCCTGATGAATATCTTTTTGCAATTTCTACTCAAACTCCATGGGTTGCTGATATTGCTAATTATTTAGTTTCAGGAAAATTTCCTTCAATAATAAATGCAAGGGATAAAAGAAAAATAATTTATGACAGTGCAAAATATTCATGGGTTGCTAATGAGTTGTACAAGACAGGTCCAGATTTAATCATTAGAAGGTGTGTTCGTGAAGATGAGATGCCTGAGATTCTCAAAGCATGTCATGATGAACCTTGTGGCGGACACTTTGCTGATAAGAGGACAGCTTATAAGATCCTTAATTTAGGATATTATTGGCCATCCTTGTTTAAAGATGCTAAAGAGTATGTCAAAAGGTGTGACAGTTGCCAAAGGGTAGGGAAACCTTCTCCTTCAGGTGAGATGTCATTACAACCTCAGGTACATATTGAACCTTTTGAAAAATGGGCTTTGGATTTTGTAGGACCTATTAGTCCTCCATCAAGACAGAAGAGGTATATATTAGTTTTCACTGATTATGTTACTAAATGGGTAGAAGCCAAGCCATTACTTGTTGCTAATGAAGCATCTGTAGTTACTTTTCTTTTTGAGGATATTTTTACTCGTTTTGGTGTCCCAAAGGAAATTGTTACAGATCAAGGAGCTCAATTTACATCAAGGCTAGTGGAGCAAATGATGGAGAGGTACAAAATCAGGCATAGAAAATCTACTCCTTATCATCCACAAGCAAATGGTCAAGTGGAATCTACTAATAAGGTCATTGAAGGAATCCTAACAAAGACTGCTCATTTACATAGAAGAGATTGGGTAGATAGGCTTCCTGAAGCCTTGTGGGCCTATAGAACTACATGGAGAAACACAACAGGCCATACTCCTTATGAGCTTGTTTATGGAAAGCAAGTTTTGTTCCCCATAGAGTTCCAGATTCAGACTTTCAAAATGGCAGTTCAGCTAGGACTTGATTTAACTGAGGCACAAAAGCATAGACTGGAGCAGATTAATGAATTGGATGAGATCAGACAAGATGCAGTTCAGAAAACAAGTCTAGTCCAACAGCAAAGGACTAGATGGCATGACAAGTACATCAAAGAGAAGAATTTCAAAGAAGGTGACTGGGCTCTCTTGTTTGATTCAAAATTCAAGGATTTTCAAGGTAAATTTCAAACACATTGGCTTGGGCCATATGAAATTGTTAAAATTTTTGACAATGGAGCAGTAAAAATCAGGACAATAGATGAAGAAGAGGTCACTTTTCTTGTGAATGGTCATAGATTAAAGCTATATCACAAACCACTCTCAAGAGAAGAATTTTTCAAGAAGTTCCAAGAAAGCAGTGATGTGAAGTTAATGAAGAAGAATCTCTCTTCTTCATCAACTTGATTAAATTTTCTGAAGCATTTCTCTTTAAAAAAAATAAAAATAAAAATAAAAATAAAAAATAAAAGTATAAACATGAAAACCAATCATTGATTGGCATGTTTATACAGAAAAGATAGGGTGAAAATCAGAGTCTCTCTGACACTCTAACTTTTCCCATTTTGTTTTTGCAAGCAGCTGTTACAAAATCATAAGTTCAGATCCATTGTACTTATGATCCATTTCATTTCATTTCATTCCATTCACTTATCCATCCATACTCCATTTCATTCATTCATACATACTTCACTTCATTCCATATATCATTCATCTCATTCCATACTTCATCCACCTCATTTCCATGTCAAAATTTAAATTTTGATGTCTTGCTACAAATGAGTAGCACATGTCATGGATTGTAAGGCAGTTCTTATATTCTTCCACTCCATTTCGTAAATTGAATTCATTCCATTTCATCATCCACTTCATACATATCATGACTCATCATCCATATTCATTCATATAACATCTCACTCATATCCCAAACCACTCCATTCCATGATTAAAATACTCTACAAGTACATTCTGCAGCTTAACAGACATTCTGCAGCTGATCAGACTTTCTGCAGCCAGACAGTCATTCCGCAGCTACAAATCCTGAAGGCACTAATCAGCAGACATTTGAATTGCAACAAGATGATCCAGTATATCTATGAATAAGAATAATCAAGAAGGATTATGAAGACTCTTCCAAAGTAGAACAAAGAAGACAAAGACCACAAAAAGCAAATGAAAAGCAGAGGTAACAAGTTTAGATTATAATGGCATTTCATAAAGTTTAGCATAGTTTTAGTTATGAATCATTCAAAAAAGTTGTTTTGATTATTTTTATTGATCATGTCCAATATACCCTCCACAAACTTTGGATTAAAATCTCTCATTTCAAATTCTATACCCGACATCATTTAAGTGGTTAAAAAGGCTGAAGTGTTTGATTTCGTCACGTCACCCAACCAAATCATTCAATAATGATTTTCTTTTCCGTTGTAAAAATCTCCGCAGTCTTTTCACTCATTAATTCGTTTTCTCCACCTCACTCCATTAACTCATTCCGTAACTACTTCCATCACTCCATTCTGTAGCCGGCCCTTCATTCCGCAAAACAGAGATATCCCTATCACCGTGAGCAGAGCAAAGGGTATATCAGTTTGAATATCAAAGCCCTATCACCGTGAGCAGAGATTGAACATTATCACTGTAAAAGCAGAGGTATAGCAGTGTGGAATTTGAAGCCATTTGTCACCGAGATACAGAGGTATAGCAGTGTGGAATTTGAAGCCATTTGTCACCGAGATACAGAGGTATAGCAGTGTGGAATTTGAAGCCATTATCACCGAGAGACAGAGATATATCAGTGAGGAATTTGAAGCCATTGTCACTGTCAACCAGAGGCATATCAGTCCGAAGTTTGAAGCCATTGTCACTATTAACGTAGAGGTATATCAGTCCGAAGTTTGAAGCCATTGTCACTGAGAACCAGAGGTATATCAATTCGAAGGTGGAAGTTATTGTTTCCGTGGGTAGAAAAAGTATTAATCTGAACATTGAAGAAGCAATTATGGGTTTCATTGTAAGAACTGAACCAGTAGGTACAAAATACCTGGAAGGCTACCCTCAATGTAAAGAAATGTTGCAACAGGTAGGATGGCTACAATTTCTTGAGAAATTTAATGGCTTCCATAAAGAAGTCACTAAAACATTTGCAAGGTCATTTAGAGGAGCTGAGGTTGAAGTGGGAGATGTCAAATTCACTGTCACTGAGGTTTTCATTGCAGAAGAAACGGGATTTCTTAGAAATGGAGATAGATGGTTCAAAAATAGAGAATTCCATAATGAATCATGGAAGCAAATTCTAAAATCACCAGGTATGGATGTCACTGTGTTTAAGAAAGGAATCCCAAGTTCTGCATTGAAAAATAAATGGAGAAATATCTTGCTTATTTTGCAAAAAATTATTACATGTGAAGGTAGATATGGCACATTTTATGTTTACCACATTAGACTGATAATGCATTTTCTGGAGGAAGAGTTAAACTTACCCTACTTTTTGCTTCAAATTTTGAAAAAGATGGCTTCCTGTGTTCAAAGAAGGGTCCAATTTTTAGAGACAACTCTATACCATCATGGCTTGGTTAAGATTTTAATTGAACACCATTTAGCCAAAAAAAATGATACTTGGGATAATTTCTTGATAAGAAATCATTTTGAAGAGCCAAAAGAGCCCTCACCTGAACAAAAACCTACAAGGAGAAGCAGAAAATGGAGAGCTTCAAAAATTGAAATTGACAAAACAGTCCAGGAAAGTAGTGAGGAAATCATCTCAGAGAAGTTGACTCAAATCAAGAGACAACTTAAGAAACAGAAGGTAATTAGGAAATCTGCCACAGAAAAAGGAGAGGGATCTTCCCAGCCAAGAAGAAGCCATAGACTAAAGGGGAAACTAAGAAAAACTCAGATCAAACAAACATGGGTAATAAATATAGAAGATGAGGAAACATATATTGAAGAATATGTTGAAGAGGATTTTAATGAAGGAACCCCTGAAATTGACCCTGCTCAACAAGAAGTTTATGACTATGTTGAAACTTTGGAAAGGAAAGCTTCAGAGAGTAGGGATAGAACCCCTAGTCCTCCACTGTCCGAAATAGATGTGTTAACAAGGGATAATTATGAGCTGGAAATACTTAATAGACACATAAAAAATGAGAATGATATTCTGAAGGAACAAGTCAAACTCAAAACCAATATGAACTCAACCTTATCTCTACATATGGACAAAGTGGAAAAGGCTAATGAAAAGTTGAAAAAGAGGAACAAGAAGCTAATCAGGGCACTTACCAACTTAGGGTTCAAACTTGTCATCAGAAAACCCAGAAGATCTTTAGCTTCCAGGCAAAGAAGAAGGAGAGGATTAGATGTTCTTGCAGAAGCCTCTGAGTTTATGGAATAAGTTGCATGAGGACATGCAAGAAGTCAGCAGTGGGGGTATGTTGAGCCTCAAGATTGTGCTTTCTTTCATCTTACTTTACCTCATTTTCTTTTGTCCATTGTTATCCCAGACCCAATTTATCAATGAATTTAGTTAAAATTACTTTTAGAATGATTAACATACTGACTTGCTAAGTTTTGTGATTATTGTCATTATAATGCATTTTGACCGGAACTAGCTGCAGAATGCAGACATTCCGTAGCTAACCGGAAATTCTGCAGCTGTCTTCACGTTTGGGCATGTTCCAGGTGGCCTCTCAAGAAAAACCACATATGGGTATATTCCACGTCATGTCTACATTGTTCGTTGCTCACCATGAAGGAAAAACCAAATTCTGGATATGGTTTTGATACATGGGAACTCATTTAAGGAAGCAGATTTCTAATAGGACTGTCTTAGTCCAGATGTCCTTTTCCTTTTTACACTGCCACTTTAAGAGTCCTAGTATGATTTCGATAAGGAAAGACAATGATCCTTGAATTGTTGCAAGTCTTGTTATGTAAATTTGCTATAAAAACACTTGGAAAACCGAGAGCTAGGCTAGATTTTGCTCTAGATTTTGCTTAGATCTTGTGCTACATTTCTGAAGACGCGGATTGCTCTGTTCAAGTTATTTATCCTTTAATGAAGAAGACAGTATTGTTTTGAAAGCGTTGATTTGATTTGGAGTTAGATTCCGTCTGGTGGTAGAGGGCCCCTGCCTCCTGCACGGTTTTACTTGCGTAATTTAGATAAGTATCTTAGTTGCCTTTACGTTTTTTAAGTTTGAGTTCATAGTTAATTTCATTAGACACTATAGTTATACTCGTTCTAAAAACTCTTCCAAAAGAAGAAACTCTTCCAAAAGATCATGATAATGAATGGGAAATGGCTATAGTGTTGTAGGATTTAATTGTAGTTTCTTTTGTTCACTATCACAGTTACACTTGTTCTAAACACTCTTCCAAAAGAAGAAACTCTTCCAAAAAATCCTTATGATGCCTAAGGCATGACTGTGATGATAAATGTTTTAGTTGTTTGTTTTCCCTAAGTAACATAGCTGACCTTGCTCTTAAAACGCTCTTCCAAAATATCATAATGATGGGTAGGAGACAACTGTGATATCTTAGTTTTTAAATTGCTTTCAGTCTTTATGTTTGCATTTGCACTGAATTGTACAGTCAGGATTGTTCTAAGAAACTCTTCCAAAATACCAATCATGATGGACAAACAGGCTGTATAATCCCATAGATTAATGCATGATAACTTAGTTAGGATACTCCGGAGTCTAATTGCATTTTACTCATGCTCTGTTATTTTGTTTTGAGTTTGATAATGACTTGTTAGTTCAGCACTATTTTAGACTAGTGACATCTTAAGTTCAGTATTAGCTTAACTCATTGCATTTGCACTCCACATTTAGTTTTCATCCACTGCATATTAGATTACTTCAGTTGTTAGACTTAACAAAACAGCCTTCATTATTTACAAACTTCTTCTTGTTCCAAATCTATAATTGATTCATAACCATATGAATAGAAGACAATATCATTTCAAGGCCTGAGGTACTTTTGCAACTTCTTTACTACTTCATAAACAGAGCCTTTCCTCAAAATACTACTTTAAAAAGAAATCTATAACTCTTGGGCGAGGTTTAGTGATGATTAACTAAGTTGCAGAATAGAGTTAGGAACTAGTCTTAGAGTAAAGATCTTATGATGGTATCAATGTTTTCCTCCAAATATGCTTCAACAAATCTCTAATCATGGATAAAATGTTGCATTATTATAAGCTAGTTGTTTAATTGTTTATTTAGGATAATTTGCATACTTAGCTGACCACTTCTCAAGCTCTCTCTCAAAATACCTTTGATGAAAGAATTGGACAAGTTGAGTTTATGTTTTGAGTCATTTGCTTAAAATTCATTATCAAGCTTTGTTTCTGCTTAGTCATAGTTTAGATTTGATTCTGTTTCAATATTTTCAATTGCATTTGTCATTTGTCATCAACCAATTAGGCTTCACTCTGTTTTTAATCATTAGCTTCTTTCCACTAGCTTTCTAGTCATTTTCCTTGCGAACATAAAACTACCAAAAGACCAAAAACATCATAAAACATCACAAAAGACCAAAAACATCATAAAACACTAAACACAATGCATTAAGAGACAAACACCTAGGCACATACGGTGCACTTCACTTTAGCAGTTTACCAACCCTGGTTGACAATTAAATGAACTCAATTTAGGAGACTAGGTTGAGACCAAACAGCTACTCAGGCCGATTCAGCGCACGTCCAGTCTGAAGTTGACAAAGCAAGTAGCTTCATCGAGCACATTCAACACATCCGCCAACAGGTTCATGATATATTGGACAGAGCCAATGCGAAGTACAAGCAGCGCCATGATCAACACCGGGTGCCACACAACTTCCAGGTGGGCGACAAAGTATGGCTGCATTTGCAGAAGGAGCGCCTCACTGGACCTCACCGCAAGCTTTGCCCGCTCCGATACGGGCCGTACACCATCACCAAGGCTGTAGGGAACAATGCTTTTGAGCTTAGTATTCCACCATTCCTTGGTTTGCACCCAGTCTTCAATGTGGATCGCCTTCGTCCTTACTTCCCACCTCTACTGGACACTTCGAACATTGCAGAAAAACTCACACCAACAGAGTTAAACCCAGACTGCATGGAACAGGCCACCACAGATTGTATCATGGACATGCAAATTAAGAACACTCGCCAACAGAGGATCCAACTGTATCGGGTTGTCAAAGCTGGCCAACTCCTGCACCAAGGAAAGTGGTTCACTAGGGACCAAGTTCAGCAGAAATTTCCTCATCTTATGGAGGAAATTAACGCAATGGGGCCCATTGCTTCCTAAGGGGGGAGGAATGATCCAGGTGGATATTGGTGGCCACCCACCTATTCCACTTGGCCCCCCACCATTGTCTCTTTCAGTTTTTCAGTTTCGGCATAACTTACTATTTTTAGCAGTTTTTCGGGTCCTGAACTCCCGGAGCCGTTTTGAGGCCCTAAACGACGTTTTTTGGGTATGAAAGCGCCAGCGAATTTTCTGATAAAATTCGTCCCGACAGCTGTAGTCCTCGGATAGAGATTTCTAATGATGTATCATATGCGTCAAACGGAGATAGTATGCCAAAGTTACGTCCCTGGGAAGTTGAAACACCAATTTACCCAAACGGGGCCCATAGTTTTGGTGCTTCATCTCCTAGGGTTAGGTTTTTGGGATGTTTAGGGTTCTCCATTGTTTCTAAATAATAAATAGGCCCTCGAGCCTCATTGTAACGCAGTTCAGAGGCCTATAGCCGCCACATCTCTTCTCAGAGATATCTACCATTGCCCTAGCTAGTTTTATTTCCATTCTGTCTGTAAGCAAATTTCAGTTCTTTGGTATTAATGAAATGAAGTGTTATTTCCGCTGCATCTCTGTATTTATGGTTATGTGTTTATTCTGTTGCGTTCCTGCATAAATCCGGATCAATAATTCCCATGTGCACTTATATTTTGAAACACACCTTTGAGATTCATATTTGATGGTTCAACGTTGTGCCTGTGTGTGAGCCAACACACATACACATACAGACATAAACGTAATTATTATAAATATTGAATTAATTCAAATAGAAAATATGAAACACTATGGACCTATAACCAATACCAAATTTTTAATGTTATAAACTGTATCCTAACTCGAAAAAAAATAACAATGATTTTGTTTCGTGTAGTGAATTCTTGGCATTAAAATGTATCGATAGAGTGACTTAGATACCTTACATAGAATAACTAGTTAGTGATGACAGATTGATATTTGTGGGAAAATATTTGTTCTTGAAACTTGTTTCAAAACCTCCCCAACCTTTTAAATAAAGGAACTTGTTAACTAATAAATTGTGTGATAATAATACTATGAGTGGAGGACACTAAACTATTATTCATCCTTGGTATGGATGATGTGTGGCCTATTTTATATAACCTTGTAAGTTATATATATGTTTATGGGATAAAATGGAGGATGCCTTGGTAGAATTAGCAACACAAGGTGTAGTGAAGAGGCTCATTGTAGTATTGAAAGAGATAGCATGTTATGTAGTTGTTTATTACGTTGATATGTTTTTTTAGATGAAATAAACATTTCATCTAATAAATCATGGAATTAAAAAAGTTAAAATGACAGATAAAGATGTAAACATGAGGGTTTCTTTTATAGATGAGAATATGACATAGAAAGCCTTGAATGATTCATCACAAGTTACAAATGTGTCTTTGCAGCCTGCAAAAGCCACTTTTGAATACAAACCTATAGTAGATTCTAAGAGAATGTTTTCCCAGACATTGGACCTTCCATTTTCAAATTGTCCTTCTAAAGGTGATTCAGACTTAACAACAAGATGCGAAATTGGAAGCAACAATGTTTTGGATGTGGAAATTTTTCTTGTAGGTATTCCTTCAAACAAGAATGCATTCCATGTTTCAGATTCAGGTGAATTTATATAGGAGAAGCACTTCCTTGAGATCTCATTTGGGACCTGAGGAAAATTATTTAAGGGTTCCGGTGGATCAACCCTCTATCAATAAGGCACTAAGATTTCATCCTCAAAATATTTCGTCAATGACAAGGATGTCAAATGCACATATTCCTGGAAGAGTTGCCCAGAGGCTGTTTGCACACGCACTTTGGATACAGGCCGTCTCTTCAACTAGAATTGAGGCTAACCTAACTATAAAATCAAGTTTTGTGACTTCTATATCTTCATCTTCCAAGGGTCTTTGAAAATTCTAGAAAATTGGATCTACAGCTGATTCTAAATATTCTAATGTATTAGTTTCGAGTGCAGATACGACTATCTCAGCCAATAATAAGTCTCGAGTCTATGATATTGAGATAAATTTTATAGAGTCCAAATATTTTGTCAACTAAAAAATTTTAGGTTCTATTAGTATTGGGAGATAGGAAAAATAATGGATTCCAAATTTCTTGGAATCAATTCCTCAACATCCTAGTATAACAATAGGTTAATACCAAGCTCCACATCACCTTCCACTTCCTCTCCATGTTAGTGCCACGTTAGTAAAATGTTTTCACCATGTCATCACCACATCACCAATGAGCCATGTCATGATGATACACCATCTACCACATAGGTGTTCCACATCATTCTAATTCAGTGCCACAACATCATGAACCAAATAACAATGAAATGTTATCTTCCATGTGGGTGTTCCACATACCAATGAATATATTATTGTTCTTCACTGCAAACTACAAGTTTGGACTAAGGAAACTGTTCTCAAACCTGGGCTGAGGCAACAATTATCAAGGTTTGAGCTCTTTTAGGTTCTGAAGGAAGATCAAGTCCACAGATAAGTTACTAATCCGACCCTCCAGCAATGTTTTTTCACTGGTTCGAGGTCTTCTCTGTTGAAAAGTGTAACTAGGTCGGTCTTCATGTTGACTATGTAATTGTATATTTATGTAAAGAAGAAGACAAAGATAATAAAATGTATTTTTTTGTACTTGTTTCATGGGTTTCATGAGCAAGATTTACTATGTAGATAGAATTCTTCTTGATGTCATTAGGATTTATAAGAGTCATTTTCATGTTAATAGTGTCATGTTACACTTGAAACAAGACCTCCAAAAGACAAGATACAGTCATCCTGAAAGTTGGCCTCATTAAATATATATTTGACATGTCGACCTACATAAATAGGACGCGTCCATTCAGGAAGTCACATCGGCTTATTTATGGAAGCCTAATCATGATAAATAGCAACCTCGACTGAGTCTACAAACAGAAATTTTCAGACATATTCTCTGATATTTTTGGTGACCTAACTATGAGGTTTTTCGGTGACAAAACAAAAGTACAGTTTGGTGCATCTCTCATTTCGGATGGGTATAACAGTGATGGAACTCAGATAATATACAACAAGAAGTTTCGGATGATGACTCAGGAAAAACACAGTTATTATAGTTCATATTGTAGCACAAAATTTGAGCACATTACAGTGACACTTTCTTTGTAACAGTGATGGAACTCAGATAATATACAGCAAGAAGTTTGAGATGATGACTCAGGAAAAACATAGTGATTACAGTTTGGATTGTAGCACAGAATTTGGGCAACATTATAGTGACACTTTCATCACTGTCTCAGCGTAATACATCAGTATATTTTGGTGACATCTTCCAGTTCATCCTCAGTTAAGAAGTCAACATTGTCTCAAGTAGAATCTTGGTGCTCGATGTCACTTGGTGCTACTATAACAATGATTGATGACATGTTCCGAAGATATGACTTCAGTTTGTGGAAGATGGAAGAAGTAGAAGAGCCTCAATCCTAGCCTAGGATATATATAGTGTGAATGAAGGCCAACAAAACCATGATATAGTCATTGTGTTGTTCAGTGCAAATATGATGTTCAGTAATAGGTCTCTGTATCAAAGTGCTGCATGGTGCAATCAAGGAGGATGACTGTGTCTAGTCTAGGAGAGGCAGTTTAGGTCAAGGTTTTGATCATGGTATTTGTTTTCATCAAGTGAAGAATCTGTAAGAATGGATTTGCGGGTTTTCCCCTCAAGAGGAGGGGTTTTAGTCCTGGCTTGGAGCCTAACTAATGTGTTGTTGATATTATTGTTTTGATGGTTGTTTGATGTAGTGAATGTAATCATAATGATGAACAAATATAATAAGGAAATAAGTAACACAAACAATTATCATATAAGAGAATTTTTATTAACTTTTTCCCTACCTAATTCTCAACATTATCCACAGGTAGTTGTGCTACTAATCCAAGCTACCAAAAATTCCTATTCACTTGCTAATAGCCTGAGCTTCTGAGCCTCACGAATTTATAAAATGGGGATTCAAGCCTTACTATTGAATATATGAGCTTCACAGTACTATGTTCTTAAAGTTTATCACTACACCGAGCCCTCTTCAATGAACCTTGAGTTAGGTCACTGCCAGTCTGAGCCTTCCTGTTCACTATTTGTAGTCCAAGCTTGTGGAGGTGATAGTCCACAACAAAGGTGAGCTACAATACTGTTCACACGTTGGCTACCACATATCCTAGTTTGAGCTTCTCCAATAGGTAGCTTCTCCAACACATTGGCTCTTTTGATGTTTTACATTATTATAACTCATTATACATACAAAATTCAAAGTATAGGATATCTCCCACACGCTAGGTTGTTCAGTGACCCGCTGTCTCTGTGGGAAATTGGAATATGTTTCAAAGTTTCAAACTGGAATCCAAAAGGCTAGATGGATGTCAAAAGAGATATGTGATACATAATTGGGTGCTATGTGCATATATGTTATAGATTTCACACCACACAAACAGCTAAGGGGTCAAGAAGATAGATGATCTTTTGGTGCTCCTTATAGAGAGATTTAATAGGTAACAACCCATTGGTTATAAAGAAAAGATGCATGCATGCACTAGCAAAGAAATCATGTAATAAATGTGACATTTTGACATCTAATAATTAGAGTATAGATAATAGAATCTATAGCTTTCTTGCATGCGTGCAAGGGGTATGCTAAGTTCAGTCCTTTTTAAATACACTAGATAGAATTTTTTGATAGTTGTTTCCTGTCAACAAGATCAAGTGGGCTTGTGAAAGTAATCCTTTAGCTAAGCTGCTGCAACATGGTGATCTACTTCATAACCATGCCTTTGGGATTGCATTCAAAAACACCTTGATAAAAATAAATCCTATGCTTAGTAACACTGCTATGGCATGCAAATCTATCACTTAGAGCGACATTTTTTCCTATAAATATGCTTCTTATTTTAATAGGAAATAGCATTTAAGAACAATGGTTTTAGAAAGGATACAGTACTAGTTGCTGAGATCAACACTTCACCTCCACCAGGATGGTCCTCCAAGAATTTGGTTACATTATACACCTATGAAACATTTCCCAGAACTGTCAATTGCATAGAAAAACAACATGAATGAGCCATAGATACAACTACCTTCGTTGCAGGCAAAAAAAAACTCAAATTAAATGTAACTGACTGTATGTCTGGTCGAAGCTAAAAATCTAAAGTTTCCAATAGCAGCCTCAAGATCCCGGAAGTTACAATGCAATGTACATATGATACTTAAAGAATTGATAATATCATGCTCAAATAAAATCATAATTTCAGTTCAGATTAGAGAGCACTTGAATAGTGCCACCTCATCCCTATAATAAAGGGAATAGATGCAGTTAGTTGACAAATTGTAATTGTAACACTCTGCATGTAACATTAGTATTAAAAAGGCCACATGACACATCCAAAGTGTAACACTGCATGTAGCATTAGTAAGAGGTAAGATGGAACTAATGAGGAGTTGTATTCTTTGTATTTTAGGAACCTCATCATCCATGCACATTCATTCAAAGTTTAGAATATCACATCCATCACTGAAGGAGTTATGTGAGTTATGTTAATTTCTTATCTTGCTCAATCTCTGCTCATATCACTTATTGACTAAAAATCCACCTACTTACTTTGTACATTCCATGTGTCAATGTAGGTCACCCTATTAGTTTTTTCTATTCAATAGAATGCATAAAGGTGCCTCCCTGTGGCTCACTAAACATTTTATTGAACAGAGTCAACAGATTGTTGGAAGGAGTCATAATATGGTCATTTTGGATCAATCCCAACTAACTACCCTCATATAATCGTGAATCTGGCTTAATCTAGCCACATTTCAAAGCCCTTACAACAACTCAGACAATATAAGAGGATGGAAAATATCCTATAATATTTTACATCACACTAAACTCTTATTCCCATGGGAGACAATTAAAATTAGGGACCATCTCTCATTTCACTGAAAAATGAAAGAACAGGTTCAAGAAAAAGAAAAAGGTTTGTTATTTAAACTAAAAAAATCCATTTTATCCTCAAATCTATCAAGCGCATAGTCTA
The DNA here is from genome assembly GCA_034641835.2 of Pinus albicaulis. Taxonomy (NCBI): domain Eukaryota; kingdom Viridiplantae; phylum Streptophyta; class Pinopsida; order Pinales; family Pinaceae; genus Pinus; species Pinus albicaulis. The sequence continues at coordinate 49,339 of JAXQQM020077566.1, forward strand.
ACATATCCACTACCGGAAAAAATATTCTAACATATTCCATTTTAAGGTAGTGGATACAGTTTAACATATTTTGAAGTAAGGTCTTTGTGGCACATCGTTCGGTAGCACATATTACCTCATGAGTTCAAACACATTTTTTTATTACAATCCTTTTCAAAATGCCCTAATTTGCAACAATTAAAACATCCCTTCACATAATTTTAAGTGTTCCCTCTTTCATCTTCATTATTGAAAAATTTTGTATCCTTTCCTCCACCACCCTTGTCTTGGTTGATGACTAAACTCCCATCATCTTTGCATCTATACATTGATTGACTATATGTGCCATGGATCTAGTCTTGGTTGATCATAAGTACTCCTTCCCTTAGTTTTTTCCTTTGTTGCAAGGGCATGTTCAATTCTTTAGGCACTGTAAATTTAACATTCTCCTTGAGACAAAAGGCCATACAACTCATCAAATCTTCTCACTCAAACTGTTTGAAAAACACACTGGTGACAAATAATCGGTACCTACTTGGTAGAATTCCTAGGGTAATAGGATGATATTAGAGGTATACTCGATGAAAGTATCAAAAGCCAGTGTTTGCATTAAATGGAAGAAGCAAGAAAGAAATCATATGTACACACTGCATAGTTAACAACCTAACATACATCAAGAAAACATAGCAATGTGGGGGTACCCAAGGCATCTCTTGAAAAGGAGAGATGAAAAGCAAGAAGCTAAACTAGCAAAAGAACAAATAACAAAATAACAAAACATAGTGTTCTCTCAAGCAGATAAAACTTAGACATTGAACTAGAGGAAAATCTTGTGTCAAAGGAAACGAAGAACAAGAAATCCTATGACAGAAATTTGACCATATCACAAATAGAGAGAAAAATTAAATCCTAAATTGCATAAGAATTAGAGAATACTGCAACACTGTAAAAGCACCAACATTGAGCTTTATGAGGATAGAAAGTGTTTGTTCCAACATTTTTGCATGTAACCATGGATAATGAATTCAAGATAAACACTAATGACAAGGAGAATAATGGAGAGGAGGTTGGCAGGAGATCCTGCCCTAGCATTGGGCATCCTATCGAATTCACTTCTACTTCACTTCTATGAATTCACAATGAATATTTCAATATTGTATAATTCTATAGAAATGTCCTTTATAAGGCACGGTCCTAAAATCATTCATGGTAAATGATAGTGCGTTATTTGAAATAAAACTAATGATTGCATGTGCTCTAAATATTAAATGTCTCAGATCTATGCCATAGAAGGTTGCCATTAATATAGAAGCCATTAAACATCAATATATTGTACTACAAGAAATTCTGCCTCACATCCGTTTTGTTTGTAAACCTAAATAACTATTCAATCTAAAAGATGATTGTCTTTCTAGAACACAATACATGCATTAGAACCAAGAATAAACACGATTACCTAAGTGGAGATAAAAAAGTAACAAAATATAGGCTTAAAACAACAAGGCTCACAGAATAGTGATCCATTTAGACCAATGCAGATGTGAGTGGTTAAAGTTAAACCAAGCTACCAAACATAGCGAATAAGTGGGAAGCATATCAGAGTTTTGTGATATAAAAAACCAAGAAATTATAGTTTAGGAAAATAAGGTTAATGTAAAATTGTATTTAATCAAGAAACCATCTTTGAACTAATTTATGCCAATCGTATCGTACATACCTTGCCATTGAAGACACAAGATGAATAGTGTTGTCTGGATTTAGACAACTATATAATAACTTGTAAGCTGCAAATTCATGATGACGACCCTCAATGCCTTTAGCATATAGCCCTTGAAGCTATGACTGACATTGTACCATAACAATGTAGATAGTTAATTAAAAATGGAAAATAACACATCCCAGATCTAATTTAATTTTTAACGTTTAGGTCTGATAGTGTAGATTTTAGTCATTTTTTCCATCTTTCACGTGGGCTCTTTTCATATATAAGACTATGAAATGTGCCAAGAACAGGACTTCTGCTGAGCTAAGAAGTTCCCTTGTGTTCAAATTATATCACTACACTGACTGATTTGTCTTAACTAAAACATTAAGGGTCGTCTCAGCCACTATGAGAGCAGACAATGTAAAGTAATTTATAGTAGTCACAGAATGTTGGTGACATTCATAATTAGAGGAACAAGATAACTATAATAAGAGAAGGCATAACTCTAAAAAATAATCATATGTCTAATCCTAGAGGAATTAAGATACAAAATTAAAGAATATATAAATTTTTTTAGATGGATTTGCAAATGGAAGATGGAATCAGAAAGGATATGATATAGAGTCTAGACACAGTAATCCTGTTTGAACATGGTTACCAAAATGTGGATATTATTTGAAACAAGACACTAATTTCCTCCCAAAAATTTAAAAAGTAAAAATATGTCCATCAACTACAAAGAAAGACAAGATACAAAAGCAGGAGGTAAAAATTACATGACATAATAATTCGTACCTGGTTGTATTCGGGCACATCTCCATCCTCCAGAGCTAATCGAGCATGAGTTTCATAGTATGGTAACAATATATAAAAGGTAATTTCCAATACTTTATTACAAGTTTCATTACTTTGATTCAATGAAAAACACATAGATGATCTGGACTGAAGTAGTGGATACAGTCTAACATATGTGCTACCGAACCATGTGTCATTTTAACCATATCCACTACCTGGCAACACAATTGGTCAATGGGATTTGACTTTATCTCAAATTGAATTCATTTATTTTAATTTAATGAATGGATACATCAACAGAAGTTCATTTTAGGGAGTAACTTTATGGTGGGGCTCCAAAAGGTGTTGATTTGCTCAAGTTATCAGAAACAAAGAATAAAAAGAGTGTGATGCTCATAGTTTTACAAAAATCTTGAAGGAAACTCATGAACAGATTAGAATGAAGCTACAATAGGGTAATGACAGTACCTTGAACAATAGGCCTTTTGGAGTAGAATCAGAGGAAATACATAAGCTTGGACTGTAACAATGTAACAGAGTGTTGAGCACATCATGTTTCAAGATCAAGTTTTGGGTTTCTTTAGTTCAACTAGAAAATTTATTCATCTTTTCTCATCTTGCTCTACCTTTGGTCCACAATAAATTGGTATCAACTTCTCAATATTGATGCCAAATTTGCAAAATTATAAAATTTCCAGTTCCCAAGGAGTGAACCTTCTATCTTGAGTAGTGGAAGGTATAAAAACGGATTGCAAGACCTAGGATGATGAATATTAACTTAACCTTATTATATTGAAACCGTTTTTAGAGTGCAAGACCTAGGCTGGCATTGTCAGTTGAGCTGGTGTCCTCCACATGCACCCATTATTGGGAGTGTCATTCCACACTTGATTTGCAATTCATCAACTACATGACATTGTCTTTGGTAAGTCAAGACATTACAGATTCAACTATTCATCCATCATAACTTAATTCTGAGCTTAATCCTTAAATCAACATAGATATTTATCACCCTTTACCGATTATATCTTGTCTAAATTTCACCAACATTTTCAACTGATCACATCTCAAACACTAAGTAGTTATTAAAAGCTTCTCTGATCCATTAATATCCATCAAACCTTTGATTTGCAAGACAAACATAGAGAAAAGGATTAGGTTTTGATCCAAATTGTGACCATGTGAAAAAAATGGTAACAAAATATCAATGGTACGAATTTGAAATGAATCCTCAAGAGCACCAAAACATTCTAACTCCAGAAAATGATAGGGGACCTCCCCAAGATTCACTTGGTTTTCTATGTTCACTACTGCTTGCAAAAGTAATCAACTAACTATCGACATATAAAAGACATGGGGTATAGACACCAGTACCTCAGCTTTGTTAATGGAATAACTACCATTATAGGTGGTTCCCACGTTGATTTAGTAGTAAACCAGATAACAACCCATGTGATGAACGTTGTAACTAAGAAGAACAAGAAAACTGCAGTGAAAGCACACACGATAAATAATCATTTATGGATCTTTGTCAATTATTTGATTGAAAATCTTGCATTTGAATCCCAAACCAAGGAGACACTGAAAACTCGTCAGAACAGCTTTGGTTCAAAGTTTGAACTCCCTCAAGAGTTTTTTAAGAAAGTTGATAAATGTGGGGTTGTTGAGAACATATAGTCATGGGAAGACTTCAACTTCGTACACTCTTTATGGACATCTCTACTCAAGATTCCTTCATTTCTTGTTGAATTCATTACTCCTATTTTCAAGGAAACCCACAAAAATTGACGGGTATTTTCTTTCTATACCATGCTTGAGTATGAATCATGGAGAGAATATCTGAGTGGATCAATATCAAGAGGGACCATAAAGTACTATAAATGTCTCGGTATAATTACTTCTAAAGAGGGAAAATAATATTTAAAAATTTGGACAAACATAAAAAATAATTCATGTGGATAAATGAGGAAGATGGAGATGCAATTGAATTGGCCTTCAGCAAGAAGAAAATAGAGGCCAGAAATAACTGGCTAAGAAATTTTGAGATGGGAACATATTTAGACCAAACTGACATGCTTATCAAGTACATCGACTTTGTAAAAAAGGAACTGATCCTATTTTCCATGGCTGATTTGCAAAGATCCATCCCATCCATGGTTGATGGTTTGAAACCAGGGCAAAGGAAAATATTGTTTTTCTCTGTCAAGAGAAATTTTTTTACACAAGCAAAGGTTTCTCAATTCTCAGGCTATGTCTTAGAGCATTCTGCTTACCATCACGGTGAGCAGAGTCTTGCTAGCACAATTATTGGAATGGCACAAGATTTTTTGGAAGTAAAAATATTAACTTCCTTGCTCCACTTGGGCAATTTGGTACTAGAGCCTAGGGTGGAAAAGATCATGCAAGCGCTCGATATGCTTTCACATGCATGTCACAAATAACATGCTTCTTGTTCCCAAAATATGATAATGTACTCCTAGACTACTTGAATGAAGATGGCCAAAAAATTGAGCCAACGTGGTATGTGCCAATTATTCCAATGGTCCTTGCAACTGGAATGTGAGGGAATTGAAACTGGTTGGAGTTCCTTTGTACCTAACTACAACCTAAGGGAATGCGGTAATATGGATACGATACAATGGTGGTTATATCACCATAACTATAACAAGTAAGTATAAAATTAGTATAAAAACAAAAAATGTTTCGATGTTTAAAAGCATGTTCAAACTTACAATCAAATAGAGTAAAAATCACATAAATAAAACCAGATAATAATCATGAAAAAGCTTCATCTTGAATTATGAACTTTAAAGGAACTTACGAAATGTGACACTATGAACCTGGTCAAGCGCACAAGAAAAAATATCCGCTCATGATGCAAGAGGATTTTTACCTGTGCTACCAAGTCATTCAAAATCCATAATTATCTATACAATAAATACAAGTAATATTTGTAGTATTTTTTCCTCTAAGATGCATTCTTATGATAATGTTAGAACATATGTTTACAATGTAAAAATATACCTGAATAAGCTCCTCTTCATTTCAAGAACAATTTATTGGAGTTGCATAAACTTGGAACCAGCCTCCCACGATCTGAAAGAGTAGCAACTAAGTCAACAATTACTTTTTTGATGCTACGTTGGATTGAGGGAGGTTTTCTCTAAGATTAAATTGCTCCAATAAATTACTCTCTACTAAGCAGGGCCAACCACTTGAAGATGGAAGATCTTATAGCCCCTCCCCCCTCACATCACTCTCAATTCCCCAATACATATTTACGCAATGCAACAAAAAATATTCAATAACTAATAAAAAATAAATGCAACAAAAATTACACAGGAAAACATTGAAAGTGCTTGGCATAAAAATAGTATGACAAATGAGTTTTTATATAACACAAAAAATGTTCCATGTATGGTAACATTTGTCTTATAATAATACCATATTTTACATTATCAAATTTTCTTTTTCTTATTCCTAATTCTAAAGTTCCTAACTACATCATCAACATCATTGTGCTCTACTTTTGTTTCATGCATTTCCCGTATAGCTGACCTAGTTGCGTACTCACGATGTATGGTCTCATGAAGTGACGAGGCTTCACCTACAAAAACAAATAATATTAAATTTAATTGTCAGTTTTTAAATATCATTTATTTAGTTCGATAATATTAATAAAAAAATATTTTAATGACATTATTTACCTAGTGCACCAATTGTCACTGTTGGAATTGTTGCCCTGTGTTCCTCTCTAGTGGTAGGATGCTCAAGTACAACATTATCCGTCATTTAAACAAAAAAAATTATAAGGACACAACCCTCAAGGTATAATTAGAAAAAATTATAAGTAGAAATTAATTACAATTGTGACCGTCACTGATAGTAGCATTGCCTGCCTCGTCCCCACTAGAATGATCAGGTTGCATGTGAGGACCATGTCCTTCTGGCAATATTTCACTCTCAACACATTACTCTACAACTGGGTTATTTGTCTCATTGAAAGTGTTGCTCCCCTGATTTAAACGAAGTTGTTAGACATTAAATTTATGAACAAAAACAAACATATTAAAAGGTTAATGTTTTACCTTACAAGGCATTCTAGATCTTGGGACCTGTCCCAAGCTTCTACAATGTTCAACTACGGCTTGATAGCCATAATGGCAAGCGATCTCTCTACCTTTCTTTGTCATTTCCATTCCAAATTCGTCACCCTACATTACATATGATTGTGTATTTTTAATGTTATTTGATGGGATTACAAAAATGTTGGAAGGCGATACAATTAATTATAAGATGTTTAGCTACTTACAATTCTTGTGGCTAATTTCAAGTAGTCACCCTGGCCTAGCTTGTGATGGCCTTTTTTTTAAATCCTAGATTTGGTTGCCTTCGAGGTGTCAGGCAACCTATCATCAAAAGCTTGAAGTCAGCTATGTAGCATATTTTTATTTTAGACATAGAGAAAATTAAAGCTATTGAATTAAAGTTGTAATTTACCTTGCGAATCCAGTTAGCATTTTTCCCTCTTTCTTGGCCTTTTTCTCTTTTTTGTCATCCATGAGTACTCTCCACTCCCTCTCTATAACTGTGAGAGGACGCTCGTATCTAGAGTTAATTTGAAAGTGTGTCCTATAGGTGTCCCAGGTATATTTAAGATATTTTCCAATTTCTTGGGTGACCGCTGTTCTATCAAATGTGCCCACCCCCAAAACACCTTCTAGATAATCTAGAAGTTCTTTTTTCAAGTTGGAATTCTAGGAATTCCACCTTGTGCATATGGTCGGGCCAAAAATTACCAATGCCTTGCTCTCCAAGGCCCTGTAGAAATCATTTTTTCCTACACATAAAAAATATATTATCATTAATTTAAAAATAATAATCATGATAAAATATGTTTTAGATAGAGTACATGAAATAGTTAAAATATTAAAACTTGGGAGTTGTACTTGATTTATAGGAACACTTTCATTCTTCACCAAAAACGTGCCTAGAATGGTCTCTGTGGAGGTGACACGTGTAGCTCCAAGAAATGCAATAATAAAGTTGGCCATACCAGCCTCATCACTGCCAACACGTTCAACAGTTGGTTGTGTGTCTTCTTGGGTTGGGTGAGTTTCTTGGTTGCTACCTAAAGGTGTATAAGGTGTACGAGATGTTTCCTTGGGAATCTCTTTCCTTTGTGTCCTACTACCACCAACACTAGGGACATCAGGTCCCAAAAAATGATACATACAAAATAATTTTTTTTTTAGTTTAGTTAATGTAAAAATTAAAAATCAACCTATCACAATTGATTTCATGCAGAACAATAAAAATATATTTTTTGTTATTACCTTATATGTTTTTAGCTGGGTCATCACTTGTCTTATCCTTTTTCCTAATTCAGGTGTTTGAGGCACAATGTCTACCAAATTCTCAAGTTCCTTGTGTTATCACCAAATTGAACTTGATTGGCTGCTCATCAAAAAACTTAGTGTAACTATTTCAAACCACTTCTAATTGAAGATTAACCTCTTCGGTTTGAGAGGGCTCTCTCAAAGGTGGTTTATGATTTTGAATAATGATAGTACTAGATGGCTAACTCTATAGAAATTGTAACTTGTTTTTATCATTGCACGTTGAAAGATGTAGGCTTGCTACCATTGGGCTTATGGAATCAACAATCAGTATTTTTAGTGACAGTGGTTCTTCACATGCAAGCTGAGGCAGATAGAGTTCTTTAACAGAGGCAAATCACACACAAAACATAAGAAAACACAATCACTTCACCACTAAAGGAATTCAAAGCATAATATTATGAATTATAAGTAATTAGAGATGAAATCTACTGCAAGTGATAAAACATAAGATAAATATCAATAAGATATCCAAAACCTCATAAGATTCTCAGGTCTGGAAAGAAGAATCTCAATTTGTATAACTGATATTTTTCAAAAGCATACAAGCAGCAATTTGGTGCAAATGTTCTCCAACCCTCTACTACTTCGATGTTTTTTCTATAAATAGAAATTATTTAAAACAAGGATGATCTGCCTGGTGGCTAGATCCTCGAATTCTCCTATGACACCTTACATAACTGAAATTAATGAATTACAATAGAAAACTGACAGCTATTTTTTAAAGAAACCAAATCCTAATAGATTCGATTTATTATATTCCTTTATCTTATCTATGAAACAATTACATTATGATTACAAATTGAATGTCACATGCTCAAGAGACACATGACCAAATTCATCCCCACTTTACATATTTAAAACATCCCTATACTTTTGGAGCATAACCCTGCTTTCTAGGAATGGATGAACTTTATCTTCAACGTTGTTTTGAGTGATGACTTGTCTTCATGGCACTCCCTTTGAGTCATAAATATATGTTTTGAAGTCCTCTAACATGTTGGAAGTCTCCAGCTGGCAAAAAATTCTTTAAAGATGCTCAAAATCCTTCAATAAATGCTCGCTACGAAAACATGATAGTTTCGTAGTGAGTTTTGGTAGTGTGGGAAAAGTGGCTTTTCCATCCATCCTCTTCAATTATTTGTTGTTCCATTATGTTAATCATGTCATGAAACCTTAAAACCATGGATCTCCCTCCTTAAAACATTCAAAAACTTACTTTAAATGGAAAAATGCACCTACAGGTTTTTTTGTAGCGTATTCCTGGCTTCAAGCCTGAGGTATGCTACGAAATTGTGTAAAAGCCCAGAAATTGCCCCTTTCAAAATTGTCTTCAAAAGCTGACCTCCAGCTACAAAATTTTTATTCTTTGCATGTTATGAACCTCATAAGACATATTCCATATCAACTTACTGCTCGTGGTGTTTCCTCCTCATTTACAATCAGTTGACTTATAGGCTCTTCTACCAATTTCATCTTTAAACCTTTCTTTTCTAGCTCTTCATGAATCAGATCCAATTGCTCTTGAAGGTCTTTTACTTGGTCCTTCAATGCCCTGTTCTGGGATTTCAAGTGTAGGTTTACCTTTTTGATGTGCTTGACCTCTTCTCTTAGTAGCTGAGTCCACTTTATCAGCTTTTCTGTATTTTCCAAGGTCTTTGAGACACTTGTGACTTGATCTTCCCAGATCTTCCTCATTTGATCAAACTAAACCTTCTCAGCTCTATGCTTCTTTGCTTCTTTCTTAAATACTGATATCTCCTTTCCTGCCTCTTTCAACTGCTCCTTAAGGGTTTCAATTTCTTATTTTTCAGTGATTTTATCTTTACCCTTCTTTTTTTTTATAACTATCTCTTCTTTTGTAAGTGAAGAGAGATCTATGATTCTTGGTGGTTGGGCAGTTTCACTGACCTTTTGAGTCTCTTTGCTGCTTTCCATGACCTTTCTTGCATCTTTGGTCATTGGATTTCTAGGCTGAAACATGAAACCAGAATCATCACCCGCAAACTTTAAATTTTTAGCTGGCTTACCTTTCTTAAGCTTTCTTCCTCCATCTTCTATCTCTTCCGCTTGGACAATCGGAGTTTATTCAATGTCAATTACATGCAAGATGTCCTATAAGATACCCTTAACCATTTTTTGGCTCCTAGTAAATCTCTTCAATTCTGCATGGTGAACCTGGTTCCTTTAAACCATTGTTCCCCTCCTCTAGGGATTCCTGTTGCTGCTGAAATGTTGTCTGGTGTTACTATGAGGTTTAAAATTCCCACCTTTGAATCTCTCCCAGTGAAACTGTTAGCAAAATATTTAGAAACATGTAGATGAAAACCCTGCATCCTTTGACAGAATTGCATAAAACCTGTTATTCTAAATACCTCCATGGCAGTTGGGTCTTCATTGAGAAAATTCATGTCCATGGGCTTATATCTATGGCAATGACCACCTTTGTTAGTTTTCTTCCTTGCAGCCATGGTGAATTTATATCTTCTCAGCCTCGCTTGCTTGATGACACCTGCAGCCTTTGAAAATGCCAGCAACCTGCTTGGCTTGATGAAGCAACTCTCCAGAAATAAAATAACATGTAAATATAAAGTGGAGTATGAAAAAAATACTAATTGGGTAATTTTTTATGGTTTGAATGACAGCTCATGCCTTATTCATGACACACACATGCTAAAAATGGTAATGATGACCTCAGACATGACCTTGTACTTTTGAATTAACCCTAATAGACTCGAATGACCTCCAACCTAACTCCTCCAATCATGAACTGACACTTTGCATTGAGTTTGACAAGACAGATAGGAAAACAATTTTTCATAGCATAGCTAGTTTATTCTCTGACAGTTTCAGTATGAAACTATTAGGCAGTTTCATAGAAAAAACTGTCATTTCGTTGTATAAAACGCTACGAAAAGTTGTAAAACTGTCTTAAGTGTACTTTTAAAATTTAAATTCTTGGGAAATGAAAACTGACATCAGATGATGACTGATGGGACATGACATGACCTAAATGGAGGTGGCTTTGAACCTTAGGAAAGGTTAAATATGTAAAAAATGAAATTTTCGTATACCAACTTGAATGACTTAAGGAGACCTTTGATAAATGAACTGTATAACCATATCAAGTAATGTTTCACATTTTTCTGAGTGATAACACCTTGGTTGATTTTAGCACCTTTTTTCGCAGCAACACCAATGGAAATGGGGATGAAGACAACTCTTCCTCGTTGAGGGAATCATCACGCACACCATGGCTAGGCATTTGCATATTTGAACAAAATTTACATTATTTCAATTATGTAAAGAACTAAAATACCTGAACATAGAGCAAGGCTGGCACTTTATATGTTCTTCGGTGAGCCCCTTTCCACGATCATCCTGCCACATTATAAAATAATAAAAGGCATGAAATATATATAATTTTTTTTTATTAAAGATAAAGAAACTAATATGAAACTGAAATTTTTATTTTTTTACATGTGCTAGGGTTGTTCCTGTACTGCCACGATTAGTCTACCACATTGAAATAAAATTAGAAATGTGAGAACTTGAAAAAAATATCTAACTTGATAACACAAAATGAACACTGAAATAATTTCTAAATTTACCTTTCTAATACATAAAATTTGTGCATTAAAGAGTAAAAATTTACCATCAAATGACATTCGAGTTTAAAGAGAGTAAACAGTAAATCAGAAACATTAAGATAGTGTCTTCTCTAAGTTTTCAGATCAACATACAAAACAACAAGTTAGAGGAAAATTTATAAGGAGGGGAAACCAATATGGCCACCCCTTGGCTCCATGATGTATGATTCTTGAAGTGTCCCTATGCAACTGCGATATGGTTAGGGGTAGGCCATATCCTTAACATGAGAATCACATGGGATAGGTCCTCTATTGATTCATGCCTTAAAATTTGGTTTCGGGGATATAAGTCATACAAAGCACTATCGTTGTATGTCATATGGGGCATATGGAGAGAGAGAAACACAATTGTCATATGATGCTAGAATGAGAAAACCAGAGATAGATATTGGAAATAAGAAGAAGGTTCAGGTTGCTTGTTAAATAGAAGAGTTTCGAGAAGAATATACTTAAGAGGCCATGGAAAGAGTTGAAGCATTTTTTTATTGCTTCAGTAAGAGAGGAATAACTGACTGCAACTAAGTTTATATCTAAACACTTCACACTTGTGAAATAGTGAGAGGTGACGTCTTCAAAGAAGAATATAATGAGAGATTATAAGAGAGTGTTGTGGACTGTATGAAAAGTCCAAATTAGCAGTGGTGGCTTCCAATAAATGATATTGATGACAAACTAGTGAAATGTCTCACTGAGTGTGAAGAATGCCTCATTGATGATGCTAGTGAGATATTGGAAGAAGGTCACCAAGGAGAAACTGGTAGCAAAAATACTAGAGGTGGCTAGATGGCCTTTCATATTTAAAGTGGGTGAACTTTATATAAATCAAAAGAAGAATCAAGAAAAAAATGTCCAAAAAAAAAAGTGGGTGTAAGGAATGCATCTCAAATCCGAGAGTAGGAAGAGAAGGGGTGCTACAAACCATTAAGAGAGATTGTCATAATGGAAAGTGGGAACAATGATGTTGAGGGAAAATATAAAACCTGATCAAAAGGTATTATGCAAAGGAGTGAAGGTGAGGATGAGGGTGAAGAGGAGATACTTATCAAAAGCCTCATGGGCTATGGGGAATCTCCAGGAACATAAATGACACTAGGGGTATTTGCAAAGTATCAAAGTCTCCGAAATTTTGAAATTAATTTGTTTTTTCATGTGCAGGTCATGAAGATCATGAAGGGAAACAATCACTACAAATTTTCATAAAGAAGGAAAGTTATGGAGTTTCCTTTAGGAGACACAGAAAAACTAGAGTTCTAAGAGTGGCATATGGAAAATTTTAAGTGAAGAGCTCATGGAGTATGATGTAGAATTGAGTTCCTGGATGAAATGAATGGATGAAAAAGGATGCGATAAAAAAAAAAAAAAAAAAAAAATAAATAAATTCAATTTTTTTGATTTGTATGGAATTTAATTCATTTTAGGATAGGAGAGTTGATTTAAATTTATTCATATAGCATGTTAAGCTGAAGTTGGAATAAAATAAAGCTGTAAAATGTAGAAAATAAGAATTGGATAAAGCATTTGCAACCCTACAAGAAAGAGAAGACCATGAGCACACACTCAAACAAAAATGGAAATTTGGGTGAAAATATTTAAATGTTGACAAAGAACCATACATTTTAAATCTAAAAAATTGCATCTGGATGTAGGTTTCAATAATGATGAGGGACGAAAAACACACATAGTTGTCATGATATCTTCCCAAAGAATTGAAGGAAGAAGGGAACTTTAATTTGTCATAATGGAGGAAGAGGCAACTTTGTCTCATAAAAGTCACCAGTGGAAAGAAAATCACTGTTGAAGAGGATTTCAGAAGATGTTGGAAGGGATCATCTGTTTAAAAATGGCATGTTTCATGTAAACACAGATTTTTCAGTACTCAAAGTTGAAAAGACTGTCCTCGTGGAAGATGAAGAGAAAAAACATTTATTCGGAAGAGACTAGAATTGGTTTGTTAATGACATAGACATCTAGCAAGTCTTGAGTTGGTTGAAGGATATTGTGACCACTATTTTGATAGGGGAAGTAAATCCAAGTATAAATCTTGTTGAATACGAATTTGTATTTCAAAAAAGTTGCATGGAAAAAGAAACCACACAATCATACCCATCTGTTGTGAATTTTTTGGAAAATAAATATGATATGTGGACTATTGGGATTCTGAAAAGGATGCAAATATGCTTCCAAGAGATGAGGGAGAGGATAAGTGTAATGATAATTATTTGTGTCAAGGGACCTTTTTATCATTTCCAACTAAGGAATATAGAGCACTAAACATTGATAGAAAGTTACTAGCATTTTGGAATTCTACATTTTATTTACTATTATGGGGATGTAGAAAATTGGAACCCATATAAAGAAAAGGAGATAAATTCTTGGAATATATTAGTGTGGATATGGAAAGACTGTTTAAGGTTTATGGATGGCTTCCAATAAATGATCTTGATGACACACTAGTGAAATGTTTCACTGAGTGTGAAGAAGGCCTCATTTATGATGCTAGTGAGATATTGGAAGAAGGTCACCGAGGAGAAATTGGTAGCAAAAATACTAGAGGTGGCTAGATGGCCTTTCATATTTAAAGTGGGTGAACTTTATATAAATCAAAATAATAATCAAGAACAAAATTTCCAACAAAAATAAGTGGGTGTAAGGACTGCATCTCAAAACCGAGAGTAGGAAGAGAAGGGGTGCTACAAACTGTTAAGAGAGACTGTTATAACGGAAAATGGGAACAATGATGTTGAGGGAAAAGATAAATCCTGATCAAAAGGTATTATGCAAAGGAGTGAAGGTGAGGATGAGGGTGAATAGGAGATACTTATAAAAAGTCTCATGGACTATGGGAATCTCCAGGAATAGAAAATGACACTAGGAGTATTTTCAATGTCTCAAAATCTCCAAAATTTTGAAATTAATGTGTTTTTTCATGTGGAGGTCATGAAGATCATGAAGGGAAACAATCACTACATATTTTCATAAATAAGGAAAGGTTATGGAGTTTAATTTAGGAGACACGGAAAAAAAATAGAGTTCTAAGAGTGGCATCTAGAAAATTTTAAGTGAAGAGCTCATGGAGCATGATGTAGAAATTGAGTTGCTAGAAGAAATGAATGGATGAAAAAGGATGAGATCAAAAAAAAATTTCAAATCAAAATTTTTTATTTGTATGGAATTTAATTCATCTTAGGATATGATAGTTGATTTAAAGGTATGCATCTAGCATGCTAAGCTACAGTTGGAAGAAAATAAAACTGAAAAATGTGTACAATAAGAATTGGATAAAGCTTTTGCAACCCTACAACAAAGAGAATACCATGAGCACATGCTCAAAAAAAAATGGAAATTTGGGTGCAAAGTTTTTAAATGATGACAAATAACCTTACATTTTTAAATCTAACAAATTGCATCTAGATGTAGGTTTCAATAATGATGAGGGATGAAAACCACACATATTTTTCATGATATCTTCCCAAGGAATTGAAGGAAGAAGGTAACTTGAATTTGTCATAATGGAGGAAGAGGCAGCTCTATCTCATAAAAGTCACTAGTGGAAAGAAAAGAATTGATGAAGAGGACATCATAAGATGCTAGAAGGGCTCATCTGTTTAAAAATGACATGTTTTATGTTAACACAAATTTGTCAGTACTGAGGGTTGAAAAGATTGTCCTCGTGGAAGATGAAGAGAAGGAAAATTTATTCGGAAGAGACTAGAATTGGTTTGTCAATGACATAGAAATCTAGCAAGTCTTGAGTTGGTTGAAGGATATTGTGACCACTGTTTTGATATGGGATGTAAATCCAAGTATAAATCTTGTTGAATACGTGTTTGTAGTTCACAAAAGCTGCATGGAAAGGCAACCACACAATTGTACCCCACTGTTGTGAATTTTTTGGAAAATAAATATGATATGTGGACTCTTGGGATTCTGAAAAGGATGCAGATATGCTTCCAAGAGATAAGGGAGAGGAGAAGGGTAATGAGACTTGTTTGTCTCAGGAGACTTTTTTCTCATTTGCAACTAAGGAATACAAGGCACTAAACATTGATAGAAAGTTACTAGCATTTTGGGATTCTACATTTTATTTACTATTATGGGGATGTAGAAAATTGGAAGCCATAAAATGAAAAGGAGACAAATTCCCTGAAATATCAGTGTGGATATGGACATACATTAAGGTTTATGGATGGCTTCCAATAAATGATCTTGATGGCACACTAATGAAATGTATCACTCAGTGTGAAGAAGGCCTCATTGATGACGCTATTGAGATATTGGAAACGTTCACTGAGGAGAAACTTGTAACAAAAATACTAGAGGTGGCTAGATGCCCTTTTTATATTTAAAGTGGGTGAACTTTATATAAATCAAAAGAAGAATCAAGAACAAAATTTCCAACAAAAATAAGTGGGTGTAAGGACTGCATATCAAAACTGAGAGTAGGAAGAGAAGGGATGCTACAAACTGTTAAGAGAGACTGTCATAATGGAAAATGGGATCAATGATGTTGAGGGAAAAGATAAACCCTAATCAAAAGTTATTATGCAAAGGAGTGAAGGTGAGGATGAGGGTGAAGAGTAGATACTTATCAAAAGTCTCATGGACTATGGGGAATCGCTAGGAACAAAAAATGACACTAGGAGTATTTTCAAAGGCTCAAAATCTCCAAAATTTTTAAATTAATGTGATTTTTCATGTGCAGTTCATGAAGATCATGAAGGGAAACAATGACTAAAAATTGTCATAAAGAAGGAAAGGTTATGTAGTTTCCTTTAGGAGACACAAAAAATATAGTTCTAATAGTGTCATCTAGATGAGTTTAAGTGAAGAGCTCATGGAGCATGATGTAGAAATTGAGTTGCTGGAAGAAACTAATGGATGAAAAAGAATGAGATAAAAAGAAAAAATTCAAATCAATTTTTTTGATTTGTATGGAATTTAATTCATTTTAGGATAGGATAGTTAATTTAAAAGTATTCATCTAGCATGCTAAGCTGAAGTTGGAAAAAAATAAAGCTGCGAAATGTGGACAATAAGAATTGGATAAAGATTTTGCAACCCTACAACAAAGAGAAGACCATGAGCACACACTCAAACAAAAATGGAAATTTGGGTGCAAATATTTTAAATGATGACAAAGAACCTTACCTTTTTAAATCTAACAAATTGTATTTTCATGTAGGTTTCAATAATGATGAGGGACGAAAACCACACATATTTTTCATGATATCTTCCCAAGGAATTGAAGGAAGAAGGGAACTCGAATTTGTCATAACGGAGGAAGAGGAAACTCTGTCTCATAAAACTCACCAGTGGAAATAAAATAACTGCTAAAGAGGACATCAGAAGATGCTGGAAGGGCTCAATAGTTCAAAATGACATGTTTTATGTAAACACAGATTTGTCAGTACTCAAGGTTGAAAATACTATCCTTATGGAATATGAAGGGGAGGAAAATTTATTCGAAAGAGATTGAAATTAGTTTGTCAATGAAACAACAGCTGTGCATATGCATAGAAAAAAACATTTTTTTTTAGGACCCTAGAAGATTGGACATATTTACCAAGAGGTCAAAATTTTTCATTGAGGGATTTCAATGTAGAGGCATCAGTGCTAACTGTACCATTTATTTTAAAGGCCCAATAGTGATATGTAAATTGTAGATAGAGTTTTATTTTCTCATTTTATTTAGAGGGCTTTGTAATAGGGCCAACTTTCCTGGAGGAATCTGGATTGGCTAGTTGTTAGGATATTTTGATGTATATTTTTGAAAATTTGATAATTGTCTAGCTTAGGTAGGACAAATTTCTAGTTAGTTTGTTCTGTTATATTTTTAGCTATTAGAATTACATATCTGGGGTTTCTGCACATGAGTTTAGAAATAAAAAAGAGAAGAGCTCCAGAAGCAAGCATGAGAAGTTCCCCTTCACATAATTCCTTCATGTTTAATCAATGAACTTGTTATGATTTTATGTGTCCATATTTCCTGTCCATGTATGTAAATTTGTTATTAGTATTAGAATGTGCCTTGAGGACATAGATGTATGGAGTATCAGGTGGAAATATAGAAGAATAGGCTAGTAGAGGTATCAAGCTAGAGTTCGATTTTGAGTAAGAATAAACAATTAAGGACGAGAGGGAAGTGTAATCCATATTCTTAAAGTGAGAGGAAGTATTGATTTGAGAGGAGTTGTTCCAATCCAGAATCTGTGGGGTGGTAGTCCAGAATCTTATTGATTCTTATAAGATTCAAATACCCACATAAAATACCCATATTTTGAATCTTATTGAGTCTTATAGGGAAGTCGAACGGTGCAAAAGACTCTGCAATCCATAAATTGGAATTTACATGTCACGGTGCACATACATTGGTACTTGTTCACTGAAGGGATCAACACCTTGAATATGTTATTAGAGGTATCAAGCTAGAGCTCGATTTTGAGTAAGAATACATAATTAAAGACGAGATTGAAGCCTAATATGCCATATTCTTAAATGTAAACAAAATCATTTCTATAGAATGTTGAAAGCTAGATCAAAAGAAGAAATAGGTCTTATTGTAAGTCTAAACATAGTCCTATTTCTAACCAGTCTATGTAAAATCAAATAAAGGTCATTACCATTTTGTGGATTGACAAATTCCCCCCTGAACCAATGTATGTGAAAATGGCTGAAGTAAACTCCCTTTAGTACTGTTGCCCCCACTTTTGGCCTTTATTACTCTACTTCCTCCATGGGATATACTTTCATTCCAACTGCTGGATAATATGGAATTGAAAAACGATTACAGGGCTAGCACGCAGAAGCTGCATTAAGTGGTAAGAATTGCATTCACATTGCTGGAAAGATTTAGCGGTAAGAATTAGGGTACTAAAATTAATAAAATGGAAACATGCTTTGATCTAAGTAGAAAGTTAGCTAATTAGACTAAAATAATTAATGTCAATTTATTAATTATGAATTAGTAAACTTAATTAAAAATTACTAATTATACTGTAATGTTAATTGATTTTTTTTTTTATGTTAGGGGCTTAAGGGTTAGGGTAATAGGGGATTAGGGTTCAAGTGCTAGGAGAATAATGAGTTAGTGGTTAAGGGGTTAGGGATTGGGGGCTTAGGGGTTAGGGGATTCAGGTGAATCTAGGGGTTAGGGGAATAATGAGTTAGTGTTCTCTCATGGTTTATTTCCCAAGTATGTGAAAGATTTATAGGTACTTGGGGCTAGTGCTACCTGAGTGGTGCAAGTGGAAGAGTTTTTTGGGCTATCCGAAGAGGAGGGGGAGGATGTCGCAGTCTTTTCATCGCAAATTTTTTTTCGGTGAGATATTGAACCAAGCACAGGACCCTTAGGCTCCAGTGGAACCTGCACCAGACTTGGTGGGTACTGTCACTTGATCCCTTCCTTCTATTCATGATACTCTTGATCTGTTATTAAATGTTATTCAATCACTCGGTCCTTCCAGGCCCGTAGTAAATGAGCCATTGTGCATAAAAAATATTTCTATAATGTCCATGGACATCATCACTACTACCATCCCTAAATTATCCATTGACACCATCCCATACAACCTTCATCGCGAGATTAAAAATTCTTATTTTTTGACGCCTTTAATGGGGGATTGGGATGTCTTCCTGTTCCTGAAAAGCCCACAAAAATAAGGGGTAAAAAAAATGACATATTAAAGGCATAATTAAAATATATGATAAATATAGTGGATGGGAAACAATTATCTCTCAAAGGGTCAGTGCTTAGAGTGACGTAGAGTACCCTTGTCCATGTTTCCAAATGATTTTATTGTCTTTCAATTGTAGAGGGTTTGCTATCACTCTTAAGAAACTAGCTCTAAAAGATATCTTCCTTAATTATAGACCTGATCATGTGATTATGCTACAACAGACTTTGGGCTAGGGATATATATTTATAGCATCCCTCATGACAATTCTCTCGGGTTGGTATTTTGTGATTGTGGATGCCAAAGGAATATTAGGAGGATTATCTTTGGGGTTAAAAGAAAGTGCCATAAAACTAAAAAACTCATGGTGCTCTAAATTGGTCATTGGAGTAAGGTATTTTCAAATGAACTGGCTATACACTTTACAATTGTCAATATCTATAGGCCCTATCAGGAGAGGATAGTTTTTTGGAACAATCTTCTCTCAAAGTCTTACATGCTTGCCTCCAATTTGGTGGTGGGAGGTGACCTCAACTTATCCCTAGGCCTGTCTAAAACATGGGCCCCCATTGCTCGAGTAGATCCCCTTGCACATTTTTTCCTGAACAAATTAAGATAAGGGCACCTTATTGACTCAAATATAATTAAAATATCTCCTACATAGAGGAACAAGAGAGTGGGGGATGCCCGTGTGGAAAAGATATTGGATCGAGATTTCCTTTTGAATGAATGTTTTGCAAGTATGTTTACGGGATTTATACAGTGGGCTGGGTTGAGGGGGAATCAGACCACTCTCATAGCTTGCTTGAGATGTATGAACTTGAGAAGAAACCTGGTTCCCCTTTCAAGTTCAATTAAGGATGGCTGAAGGACCTAGAATATATTTGCCTTGTTCATGAAACATGAAGTACTCCTATAGAGAGATATGTATCAAACTATATCCCATGCACAATTCTTTATGAATAATCTAAATAAACTTTAAAAGGTGAATATTTCATGGGAAAAAAGAGAAACTAAAAAGGGATGAGCCTTCAAAAAGGTTGAAGGCTAAAGATGACATGCATGAATATAGGAGAGGGTAATAGAAAGGTCGAGTAGAAGGCCAGAGAGGGAGAGATATTGAAGACAAAGAATGGCTATAAGGCCAAGTCCTTAAGGTCAAGAGGCCTTCACTGAGAAGTTGAATCACCAAGTTTAGGACACAGATTGCAACTTGCACTGAATGATATACTCTAGTTAAAAGGAATATTTTTGATCTTAAATAAATTTGCATGGTCATGGTAATTAAGCACATGAGAGTATTGGAATGCATAATATTGTTGAGATTGAGGGAGATCGCATTACCATTATTCGGGCACACTATGCATGATTTAAGGGTGTTTCACTCTACTTGGAGTTGCGATGGAGATTGTGCTACGTGCCAATGCTCTTGTTGCACAATATTTCCATGGTGGCTGCTTCCCCGGGGAAGTGATTAGGGGTGTTTTGACAATGAAAGGTATCCATCATATAATTAGCATCATGATACAAAGTCTTCATCATCAACCATGACATGGTTATGTGCGAGGTTATACTCATGGCCTGGTACAAAAAGTAAAGTTGAAGGGAAAATTTCATGTTGAAGTGAATTGCCAAGGTGATGTGTAGGTTAGTCACTAGGCAAGTGACATTCATGTTGCAAATATTGAAAGTGTGATCTGTCACCATGTCTAAAGCAGGTGGGGAGGGCCCACATTGGGCTTATACAATTTTTGGGGTAATCACAACACGGGTGCCCTCACAGTACGGAATGACCTAACCCAACCCAACTCGAATGCATTTCCTTAATGGGCAGCATCAAACGACTTGACCCGACCTGATCAGCCACCTGAACGTCGATGGCACAAGGGAGAAAATGACAAATTAAGGGGTCGCAAAAACATGCACAAGGCACATGGGCAGTCACAAATTAGCATTTTTGATACAGTCTCCCTCACACAATCTGATCCGAATGCATTTCCTATGGCGCCCTCACACAACATGATCCGACCTGCCCGAACGAAGGGTGCATGAGGGAGAAAACGAGAAACGAATCGCACAAACATGCACAAGCAACATGGGCAGTTAAAACTTACCATTTTTTACACGAACACACTCACACGACTCGACCCAACCCGACGCACCTGAACGTGTTTCCTTGGGTGGCCTGACACTGCATGACCTGACCGTACTAGACCAGACCCAACCCACCCGAACGTGTTTCCTTGGGCACCCTAACAATACGACACCCCTGACTTGACCTGACCCGAACACATTTCCTAATTGGGCACCATCACATGACCCGACCCAACCTCAACTGAATGCGTTTCCTTAATGGGTGCCACCACACGACCCAACCTGACCCGAACCGCCCAAACGTCAAAGCCATAAGGGAGAAAATGACAAATCGACGGGTTGCACGAATGTGCACAAGGCACACAAGTGATCACAACTTATAATTTTTAATACGGCCTCCCTCACACGACATGACCCAACCAAACCTGCCCGAACGCATTTCCTTGGGTGGCCTCACATTGCATGACCGGACCTGACCCGCTAGAACATGTTTCCTTGGGCACCCTAACAATATGGCACGACCGGACCTGACCCGACCCAAACATGTTTCCTTAATGGGCGCCATCACACAACCTGACCCGACCAAACCCACCCAAATGTTGAAGGCACGAGGGAGAAAAGGACAAATTAATGGGTCGCAAGAATGTGCATAAGGAACATAGGTGGTCACAACTTAGAATTTTTTATACGGCCTCCCGCACAAGACCTGACCCGACCCGACTTGCCCAAATGCATTTCCTTGGACGACCTCACACTACACGGCCTAACCGGACTTGTCTTGACTCGACCCACTCGAACGTGTTTCCTTTGGCACCCTAACAATATGGCACGAACTGACCTAACCCGACCCAAACACATTTCCTTTGGCGCCATCACACGACTCGACCCAACCCGACCCGAACGTGTTTCCTTAATGGGTGCCATCACACGACCTAACTTGACCCGAACCACCTAAACGTCGAAGGCACGAGGGAGAAAATGACAAATTAAAGGGTTGTACGAACATTCTCAATGCACACGGGTGGTCACAGCTTAGGATTTTTATACGACCTCCCTCACATGATCCGAGCTGAACGCGTTTCCTATGGCACCCTCACACGGCACGACCCGACCTGCCCAAACGAAGGCCCACGAGGGAGCAAGGAAAAAATAGATCACAAAAATGTGCACAAGCAACACGGGCGGTCACAACTTCGCATTTTTTATATGACTACCCCCACACGACCCGACCCAACCTGACCCGCCCGAACGCGTTTCCTTGGGCGGCCTCACTCTACACGACCTGACCTGACTTGACCTGACTCGACCCATTCGAGGGTGTTTCCTTGGGTGCCTTAACAATATGGCACGACCCTACCTGACCCGACCCGAACACGTTTCCTTGGGCACCATCACACGACTCGACCCGACCCATATAAACGCATTTCCTTGGGCAACCTCACACATCACGACCCGACCAGACCTAACCTGGACATGTTCCTTGGGCACCCTCACATGAACTGACCTGACCCGACCCACTCAAATGCATTTCCTTGGTCAACCTCATGGTACGGCATGACCCGAATCAACCCGACCCGAACGCATTTCCTTGGGCGCCATCACATGACCCGACCCGACCCTTCTCGACCTGCACGAACATCAAAGGCACGAGGGAGAAAACAACAAACGGGTCGCACGAACGTTCACAAGGCACATGGGCGGTCATAACTTATCATTTTTTATATGGCCTCCCTCACAAAATCCAACCTGAATGCGTTTCCTATGGCGCCCTCACATGGCATGACCCGAACCGTTCGAACGAAGGGCGCACAAGGGAGAAAATAGAGAACGGATCGCATAAATGTGCACAAGAAACATGGGTAGCCACAATTTAGCATTTTTGATATCACCACCCTCACACTACCTGACTCAACCCACCCAAATGCATTTCCTTGGGTGGCCTCACATGACATGACCTAACCAGACCTAACCTAACCCAACCTGCCCGAATGCGTTTCTTTGGGTGCCCTCACAATATGACACAACCTAGCCTGACCCGAACTGAATGAGTTTCCTTGGGTGCCATCACACGACCTGACTCGACCCGCCCAAACGTCGAAGGTGTAAGGGAGAAAATGACAAACGGGTCGCACGAAGGTTCACAAGGCACACATGCGGTCATAACTTATCATTTTTGATACGACCTCCCTCACACAATCTAACCCGACCCGACCCGCCCAAACATCGAAGGCATGAGGGAGAAAATGATAAATAGGTTGCATGAACATTCGCAAGGCACACGTGCGGTCATAACTTAGCATTTTTTATACGACCTCCCTCACATGATCCCACCCGAATGCATTTCCTGTGGCGCCCTCACACGGCATGACCCGACCCACCTGAACAAAGGGTGTATAAGGGAGAAAATAGAAAATGGATCGCACAAACGTGCACAAGAAACATGGGCAGTCACAAATTAGCATTTTTTATATGACCACCCTCACACTACCTGACTCAACCCACCCAAATGCATTTCCTTGGTCGGCCTCACACGGCACGACCTAACCAGACCCGACCTGACTCGGCCCTCCTAAATGTGTTTCCTTGCGAGCCCTCACAATACGGCATGACCCGACCTGATATGACCCAAACACATTTACTTGGGTGCCATCACATTACTTGACCCGACCGGCCCAAAAGCATTTCCCTTGGCACCCCCGCACAGCCCAAAACGACTCGACTTGGTTGGACATGTTCCTTAATGGGCGTCATCACATGACCCGACCCAACCCAACCCACCCGAACGTGTTTCCTTGGGTGACCTCACAGTATGGCACAACCCAACCCAACCCTACCCGAACGCATTTCCTTGGGCGCCATCACATGACCCGACCCGATCCGCTCAAATGTTGAAGGTACGAGGGAGAAAATGACAAATGAACGGGTCGCACAAATGTGCACAAGGCACATGGGGGGTCATAACTTAATATTTTGTATACGGCCTTCTTCACACGATCTGACCCAAATGCGTTTCCTATGGCACCCTCAGATGACGACAAGACCTGACTCGCCCAAACGAAGGGCGCATGAGGGAGAAAACGGAAAACGGATTGTACAAACGTGCATAAGAAACATGGGCAGTCACAACTTAGAATTTTTGATACGACCACCCTCACATGGCCTGAATCGCCCTAACCTGCCCGAACATGTTTCCTTGGGTGGCCTCACACAACACGACCTGACTGAGCCCAACCTGAACCGACTCTCCCGAATGCATTTCCTTGGGCTCCCTCAGAATACGGCATGACTCGGCCTGACCTGACCTGCGTGAACGTGAAATTTCCTTGGGCGCCATCACACACTCGACCCGACCCTCCCAAACGCTTTTCCCTGCGCACCCTCACATAGCTCAACATGATCCAAAACAACCAGAGATGTTCCTTAATAGTGGGCGCCCTCACATGACCTGATATGACATGACCTGCCTGAAAGAATTTCCTTGGGCACCCTAATAGTACACCATGAACCCCCAACCTAACTCGAACATGTTTCCTTGGGTGCCATCACACAACCCAACTCGACCCAGCCTGCTTGTATGTTGAAGGCACGAGGAAGAAAACGACAAATTAATGGGTCACACGAGCATGCACAAGGAACACATGACTAGGTCACAGCTTAACATTTTTGAGACGGCCTTCGTCACACGATCCGACCCAAACTCGTTTCTTGTGGTGCCCTCACACGGCATGACTCGAACCGCCTGAGTGAAGGGCACACGAGGGATGAAATGGAAAACAGATGGCACAAACATGCACAAGCAACACTGGAAGCCACAACTTAGAATTTTTGATATGACCACCCTCACACTACCTGACTTGACCTGCCCAAACACGTTTCCTTGGGCGGACTCACACGGCATGACCTGACCTGACCCTACCCGACCCGACCCGCCTGAATGTGTTTCCTTTGGCACCCTCACAATATGTCATGACCTAGCCTATCCCAACCCAAATGCCTTTCCTTGGGCGCCATCGTCACACAACTCGAGTCGACCCGCCCAAACACGTTTCTGGCCTGGGCGCCTCACACTGTCCGACATGACCCGACTCAGCCAGACATGTTCCTTAATGGGTACCCTCACATGACCCGACCTGACCCTAACTTCTCGAATGCATTTCCTTGGGCACCCTCATAGTATGGCACAACCTGACCCAACCCGACCTGAATGCTTTTCCTTGGGCGCCATCACATGACCCGACCCGACCTAACCCGATCACCCGTCCAAATGTCGTGTTTCCTATGGTGCCCTCACACGACACAACCCGACCCACCCAAACGAATTAGGGTGCACGAGGGAGAAAATAGAAAATGGATCACATAAACATGCACAAGCCACACGTGCGGTCACAACTTAGCATTTTTTATATGACCATCCTCACCCGACGCGACCCAATCACCGAACCCAACCCAGTGCATCTGAATGTGTTTCCTTGGGTGCCCTAAGAATACAACATGACCCGACCTGACGTGAATCGAACGTGTTTCCCTGGGTGGCCTCACACGACTTGACCAGGCCCATCCTGGCTTGCCAGAATGCATCTCCTTGGGTTATCTCACACGACTCGATCACATGATGACCAGATACATTATTCCTAAATCCTAAACCCGATTACAGGACCAGACACATTGTTCCTAAACCCTAAACTTGATCACAGGACCAGACACATTGTTCCTAAACCCTAAACCCTAAGTCTCGAACAGTGTTCCTAAACCCTAAACTCTAACTCCCGAAATTTTTTCCTAAACCCTAAACCCTAATATTGTTCCTAAACCATCACAAGACCGACTGTGTGTCTCCTACATGTCGCAAGACTGACGCATACTCCCGTAATGTCACAACACCGACAGTTTGTCCCTAAACATCGCAATATCGATGGTTTCCGTGAACATCGCAAGACCGACAGTTGGTTCTGAAATGTCGCAAGACCGAAAATTGGCGTCGAAACGTTGTAATGCTGATGGTGTGTCCCTAAACGTTGCAAGACCAACAGTTGGTGCTGAAACATTGTAATGCCAACTGTGTGTCCCTAAACGTTGCAAGACCGACAGTTTCCCTAAATATCGCTCTTCCAATGATATTCACAAACTGTCGCTATAGCAACACTTGTTGGTGGTGTTAGGCCCTTATAAATTTCTTTACAAACAAGCAAGGGGTTAAATTCTTTTTGAGCCTTCAAGGAATGCATCTCCCCTGAAGACAAATAATCCTTAAAAGCTCTTTCGTACCCTCTTCCCTTTAGTTATTCTCCTCTATTGTTCCATCCGAAAACGTCTCACGGATTTCAAAGAATTGTGCTCCAAAAGGCCTACATTTATCCCTTGTATCCCTGCAAAGTGTCCCATTTCAACCCTTTTTCCTGTTGACAAAGGTTCCCCTTTTTACCCCCAAATCCCCCCTAAACCCTCTAAATCATTCCCATGCCCTTCTTAAACCATTAAAAGAACCTGGTTTGGTTTGATTTCCCCTTCTTCCCTTATTGTTACCCTTCATTAGCCTTGAATTGCACTAAAATGGCCCAAAAACCCATTTTCCACATTATGTGGGCTTAGCACCTTTCGGCCCTAGCCCCCTTACCCTTTTCCACCACGTGACCCAGCGCCAAGACCAGGCGCCAAGGCGGAAGGCGCTTATCGCAGATCTGTATCTGGCACATTATCAGCCGTCGATCTGTTTAGATCGGACGGTCTTCACAGTTAGCGCCATGTCGTGGTCCCTGCGCCCGAGTACTGTGTAGAATCCAGTGGTTTCTATCGCACTGCCTTTGAAGGTGGGCGGTAATTTTCCATTCAACAACGATTCCACTCACCGCCTGGCACATTTCACATGCACTGTTTGAAAACCGCTCCCCCATCACACATTATCATTCGGCAAAAAACCCGGTGCGATATGCACATGCGCCATCTGATCCAGAGCTACCCATCCAACGGCGATCGCACTGCGAAGCTGGACAGGAAATAATCCAAAGAAATCCATACCCTGGCCCACTATCTGTCGCCCTCTGATTGCATTGTCGACCGTTGATCTCCTCCTGAGATCGGACGGTCCAA
Organism: Pinus albicaulis; assembly: GCA_034641835.2. NCBI lineage: Eukaryota > Viridiplantae > Streptophyta > Pinopsida > Pinales > Pinaceae > Pinus > Pinus albicaulis. Next base: position 76,721 of record JAXQQM020077566.1, read on the forward strand.
ATTTAACTACATGTCCCGCCGTTGACCGGTCCCACCATGTCACCCATTCCACGTGTTTTGTCCGTCTGTCCCCTTTATAATGCATGCAGAGATCAAATCTTAATGTTTACGTTGAAATAGCCATCTCACCACTCTCCATATACACCTCCCGCTGTTGCATGGTGCTTTTTCATTTGCAACACCCTCTACGTTCGCCATCCTCCTCCACGATGCGCTGCCATTTTCACAGTCATCCGCGCCACCCTTCCCGTGCATATTTTCTTAATGTATTTTCATGTTTTTGTAGGGTTTCGGGCGGCAATCAACCTCCATGTTTCACAGTCTATGTCACAGTGATAGAGAACACAGGAAAGGACCATTTTCAGAAGACTAAAATTGTGGAGGAAGGCTTGGGAGGTTGCTATGACATGACTTTCATTAAAATACAGGGTTAAACTCTGTCAAACCTCCGCAAAGCCATTAAAGCACAGATTTCACTGACAGAGACAGCAATGGATCAATAAAAAGAGTATCAGTACATAGTTAGGGAGTTCTTATGCACATCATTAAAGATATTAAGCCTTAATCCATGTGTTTAAAGGCAGAGGTGCTAGAATCGAAGACCCCGAGGATCAATCAGAAGATCCAATGCATAAAAACCATAATAGCAGGGTTTTGACATCAGCAGAGCGTTCTTCCATCAAAGGACAAGGTGCCCATACCATCTATATTCTATACCATGTTCTAGGGAGATTTGCGGTCCTGACAACAGTCCTGATGCTATCAGAGAATTTGATTCACAGTATGGCAGACCCTAGCATCATTTATTTACCTTTTTGTTTATTCACCAGAAGTACTATAGATTGTTGCAGTAGAGTACATCAGAGACATACCTGGAGTAAATTGCTGCCTGACGAAGATCACTCTTTCATCTAAAGAGTACCAGAGATAAATGCCCAGGATTTAAAACAAAATGGGGCCTCGGCCCTCTTTCTTTTCTGAGTTCTAATGCTTCATTTAATTTTCCACCTACCTCCTCTGCTCCACTTGAGCTATAAATTTCATGAAGAAAATTAGTGTGTGGTTGTTGATAAATTATCAGATAATTGCAAGCTGTTTCTTTTGAGACATGGTCTCTGTGTAAAATTGTAAGATAGGCTGAGGAAGATGTTTTCAGACTGAATATCTAGCTATTGGTAATGTTGTACTTGACTGGTGTTGCTCTTTAATATGACAAGCACTTTTCTTTGGATCCTAATCTAAAGCAGCGGTGATGTTTTTCTATCTCTGTATTTTTTATTAACTTGCAGTTCATTTCATTTCATTTATACTGGCTCGCATCAAAAATCTGGCATAGGATTTACCCTTGTTAGGTACCCTATGTTTCTGCTCTCCTTGCCTTCAATGTTTTCTACTAAATGTGTTATATAAGGGTTTATTTCAGTTAATTTAACCAGTGTAGTGGATGTCATTGCCTGCTAGCTGATGTATGAATTAAATGAATCTGGTCTTAGATGTTCTTGTTAGGATTTGATTGAATGAATTGGGAACACTGGGAGGTCTAGAACTCTGTCTCTATCTCACTAGGATCCTTTTCAATTGATTGAACCTTTCTAAGATCCCTCAAGCTAGAGGCCAAAGCATTGAGAGTTCAAAGTCTCTCTCCGATCTCAGGTCTTTAACTTTGTGTTCTAAATATTTATTGCTTCCTCCTCTCTTACCATTTCATGCCACACTATCATCTTTAAGATCAAATGCTTTAGATTACTAGCCCAACTGAAAGCCTACACATTGAATAGCAAGTAAACCCTTTATTGACCCCATTGCCCAATGGTCTTGAATGTTCCTTGGAATATCCCTCCTTTGCCTAAAATCCTCTTTGCTCAACCTTGTCTCATACTGAAACCTTCTTTCCTGATTTCCAACAACGAAACCAATCAAACAAACAAACTCGAGCCTTATAACTAGCCTAATATCTTAACACTGAGCTTCAAATACATAAAACCTTTGCTTATATAGAGAGATCCCTCTCTAGACCCAGGAGGGCTAGATCCTGAGGTCTGAAAGTGGTTCTGATGTTGTCTCATCTTTTGGTCTTGCCAATCTGGCCAAAACATGAGAACCCCAACATAATGGCGACTCCGCTGGGGAAATTCTGAGCATTTTCCATATTACTACATCACAAGAACCTCAGAAACCTATAATCTCTGGTTAGGTTGGCTGCTAAACACTCCTATTCACAGATCAACCTCTATAACTTTTTTTTGTTCTCCCACACTCTTAGACAGAGTTTGGAAAGGGCTAGGTAGCCTTCGGATCTCATCCTCTTTCAGAGATGATATATCTGGTAAAAGCCCTCCCAGTCAATCTCTGGTTAGAGTTTGCTGTGTTTTCAGGATATCCTTGGAAAGGGACATCTCATAAGCATTGTGGTGGACAGTGTACCCTCTAGAAGCATCCTAAACCCTCCACCTGGCGACTCCATAACTCCTAAATGATTTAAAGACTCCATTGGTGATCAGTAGGCCTGCTGATTATCTTGGTTCACATAACACTCCACTGGGAGACTAGCCTCCATAACAACATCAGCCATAATAGAAGTAACAAATAGGGTTAAGCTGCTTTGTTGAAGAATAACATTCTGGCTTCAAGAACCATTCACACAAGAACTTATCCTAACCCAAACCCACGTGAAATAGTTGATAACCCTGAGAGCATCCTCAAGAGATCTCCTACACCTAAACAATCAACTATTTCCACCCACATCCATAGAGCTAACTCTGCACCGGAAGACTTTACAGCTCTATCAGACCCATTTTCTGACCTAGGCGCTCAAAACAGTTTACCAAGAACTAGGTCATTCAGTGTCCTAGACCAGCCAGAAATTGAGCTCCCTGGTTCACCACCTCAAAGTGGTAAACACCTTGGGGATAGATAGACACCTCCAGCTACACCTCTTGATATTCACTTCATTCAAAACTTAGGGCTCTGCCACCCTAAATCTGCCCAACAAGCTCTTGCTGGTCCTAGTATCCTTGTCATCCATATACCAGCTACTCAAGCCAACCCTCTACCTCATCAAAACATCATCATGGTAGCCTGGTATGCACCTCTGGTATTACCTCAGCCTATAGTTCCCTTACCCAATGATTATCAATCAAAGATCCCACACTTCACTGCAAAGGAGTCCACCACAGCTCAACACCATGTAGATAAGATGGAAGATTCCTTTGACTACATGGAAATAGATGATGATACAGTCAAAATGATAATCTTTCCCTAGAGATTAGGAGGTGATGTGAAGAAATGGTTCAAAAGCCTACCTCCTAACAGTATCCAAGACCTTCCTGCTTTATATCAGACCTTCATAAACAAGTGGGAAGTTAAGGCCAACCCTCTCCAAATCCTAGCAGAATAGAAGAACCTGAAAATAAACGTAGGAGAGAGTGTCCAAGACTACTCTACAAGGTTTAACAACGTTTATAATGCTCTTCCACCACACATGAAAGCTCCCCAAGGTATGGTTCTAGTGAAATACCCTGAAGGCTTGGCTGCTGACATGGCCTACCAGCTTAGGGAGAGGGATTACAACACATTGGAAGACATGCAAAAGGGAGTAGTGAGTGTAGAGGCAAATCTGATTGAGAAGAAAGCGAGATTGACAGCTGAGAAAAGGGTAACATATAGACATGACAATGTAGGTTCCACATCTGACCCTAATTATGACCGCATATCCAAAAACATGGAAAACCTACAGCAAATGAGGGAAAAAATGGTTGTCACAGTTAGTAACCAAAACAAAATTCAAAATCATAACCAGAACCAGAACTTTAGAAGAAACAACACCACTCCCAACAAACAAATAGAATCAGATCAACAAGTTATTCCCCCATTCCAAGACAAATTTCTTGATGAAGATGAGGGGATCATAGAAGAGTCTAAGGGGAACACAATAAACATGTTTGAAGTAGAAAACTCAATCCACAGTTGTTCCACAGAAGAATATCAACCCTCACCCTCGTACTGGGATGAGGAAGGATTAGAATCTGAGGATTATAGGCTTGGGTTTGAAAATTCCATTATGCAGGTTAGAGAACAATATGAACTTAGAAGAAAAAAGAGCCTAAACACTTCAAAACCAAAGGCTTCTGAGGTTACCATCAAGAAAAGGCCTGAGAAAACTTCTAAAGCAACTACTGAAAATAATAAATCAACAGCTGAGAGTTCTGGAAAAAATAAAGAAAAAGACAACCAAAACACTGGTAAACAAGGACAACCAACTAGTATCACTAGCACTACAGTTAGTGCACCTGATAAAACAGTTTCTAACACTGTGCATAGTGAGGATCAGCCCACTAATTCTGCCACCAAAGTGGTGGCTAACAAAATAGAGTTGAACATTCCAAAGAGTCAATCCACTTTCAATTTGGAAAGCGAGATAGCAAAAATTAAAATCTCTGTCCCACTATCTGAGCTGGCCACTCAGGATGTATATAAAGGCTAAATTTTGAAAGCATTAAATTTAGGTGAGAACAGTGACACTTTCAACCTGAGTGATGACCAACCAGCCCTACTGTTCGGTCCACAAATTGAAGGGAAATTTCAGGAAGGGGTAGTTCCCCCTTTTTATATCAGTCTTAATATCCATGATAAGATCCTTCACAATGCAATGCATGATTATGGGGCATCACACAACCTGATGCCTAAGGTAGTGATGGAAAATCTAGGCCTAGAGATAACCCATCCCTACAAAAATTTATATTCATTTGACTCTAGTAGAGTAAAATGTCTGGGCCTAATCAAAGACCTGTGTGTAAGCCTTACCCAGATTCCAGCAAAATGTATGGTCATGGATGTTGTGGTGGAAGATGTGCCACCTAAGTATGGTATGTTATTGTCAAGGTCATGGGGAGCCAAGCTGCAGGGCACAATGCAGATGGATGGGGCATATGCCACAATTCCTATTTTTAGCCAACTTAGAAGACTGTACAGGGAGGCACAAATGAAATTCCTTGTCAGTAGCCCCGAAAAGCCTGAAAATTCACCTTTATACTCTGTACACACAGATCTTGACTCCTTCATTCTTTGTAATGATGAATCTTTGGAGGAGTCAGGATGCAAAAACAGAGATACACACAATGAAACAGAGCCCATGGACTTTAACATAATGGCTACTTTAAACTCAGAGGAGAAAGACGTAGAAGACTTCGAACAGTGCACTGAAACAAAAACTCAGACTAAACCAGAAACATAATGCAGTCGACTGATTAGTCACTCTCCGCAAGCTCATACACCACATCAAGAACGAAACAATGGTAAATCCGAGAGAGAACATTTATGGGAAATGAATTTCGATGGGTCATGCACCAAGAGAACTGTAGGAGCAGGAGTGTGGGTGCATAACATAGAGAGTGACTACGCAGAAAGCCATGCATGTAACCTGCACTTCAAATGTACAAACAATATCGCAGAATATGAGGCTCTGATCCTAGGCTTAACTCTGTTGAAAAAATTAGGAGCCCGTAGGATAACTGTGCATGGGGACTCTAAGTTGATCATTAAACAAGTGAATGGTGAATACACAGCGAAACATCCTAGTCTGAGGGCATATAGGAATGACACTCTAGATTTATTGAAAACCTTTGTAGAATATGAACTGGTGTTTGTCCCTAGAGGTCAGAACAAAATTGAAAATGGGCTAGCCTGCATGGCTAGTTCATATCATAAGCCTCCTAGTGACCAACATACCATCATTCAGACCAAATTCAAACCTGCAGTGCTGGATAATAAAAAATATTGGCAGGTCTTTGAGGGCAATAAATAGATTGAAGATTTCCTGGTAGGCAGAGACGAGTTTGGATTTTATGATTCAGATTCTAAATCTAACAGTAGCTGCCTAAGTGAAGAGTCCTCAGATGAGGAAGAACCACCCTGTAACATAGAAATAAACACTTTAAACAAACATATCGGAAATCCAAACGAAAAATGTGAAAACAAAGATAACGAAGAAGTAGAGGTGCTTCAGGCCAAAGATAAGAACATAGCTCAAGGTATGGCACCTTTAGAGGACCTTTTTGACTTTGATGATGTAGCAAAAATGCCCACTATAGAACATGGACTCTGATGTTGAGGAATGAAACATAGGCACTGAAGATAAACCCAAGATGATCAAATTGGCTAAGTCCTTGCCTGCAAACATGAAAAAGAAATACATCAACCTATTCAAGGAATTCATTGATGTGTTTGCTTGGAGCTATGAGGACTTAAGGGCCTATGACAGAAACATCATACAACACAAAATACCTTTGAAAGAAAATCAGAAACCCTTCAGATAAAAACTTCGCAGAATAAACCCAAAACAATTGCCTGCAGTGGAAAAAGAGATTAAGAAGATGTATGAGGCGGGCATAATTATGCCTGTGAGGTTCTCTGGTTGGGTATCAAACCTAGTGGCTGTGAGAAAGAAAACAGGGGAGATCAGGCTGTGTATTGATTTCAGGAATCTTAATAGAGCCTCACTCAAAGACAATTACCCTCTGCCAAAACTGGAACACATCCTTCAGAGGGTAGTAGGCTCAAGAAGGATCTCCCTGCTAGATGGTTTTTTAGGTTACAACCAAGTTTTAGTAGTCCCAAAAGACCAACTCAAGACAGCTTTTACCACTCCATGGGGCATTTTTATGTATGTAAAGATGCCCTTTGGACTGATGAACGTTGGTGCAACTTCCAAAGAGCAATGGACATAGCTTTTTCAGATGAAATATGACACTTCATTTTAATCTATTTGGATGACATAAAATTTTATTCCAAGACTGAGGAAGAACACCTAGAACACCTGAGAAAGGTATTTGAAAAATGTAGAAGGTTCGGTCTGTCATTGTATCCTAAAAAGACTGTCTTTGGGCTACAAGAAGGAAAACTTCTTGGCCACATCATATCTGAAAAGGGGATTAGGATAGACCCACAGAAAGTTTGTGGAATACTACAAATCAAACACCCAAGAAACATCAAGGAGTTACAGTCCTTCATTGGGAAAATTAACTTCCTTGGGAGGTTTATTCCCAACTTAGCTGAACACCTTAGGAATATGACCAACATGTTGAAGAAAGGTGTAGGAGTTAAATGGACTGTCGAGGCCAAGAAATTTTTTGAATCAGTTAAACTTGCACTCACCCAGGATCCTGTCCTGATCAGCCCAAATTTCTCAAAGGATTTCCTGATTTTTTCATTTTCCTCCGAGCATACAGTAGCTGCAGTTCTGTTGCAGAAAAATCCAGAGGGAATGGAGCAGCCCATTTCTTTCTTCAGTAAAGCAGTGAGGGATGCACCCTTGAAATACAAAATTATGGAAAAACGGGCCTATGCCTTGGTAAAGACCTTGAAAGACTTTAGGGTGTGCATAATGCATTCCCACACCATAGCTTATGTGCCTAACATAGTGGTCAAAGATATCTTGTCCCAAGACCCAGATGGGAAGAGGGGCAAATGGATTGCTGTGATCTTAGAATATGACCTTGAGATAAAACTCACAAAACTGATTAAAGGTCAGGGCTTAGCTCAACTAATGGCTGAATCAAATCTACAAGCCCTTGACATTAACATGTTAGATGCCTTGGATGAGCAACAGGGATTGCCTGATCCCACTGTTGAGGAGAATTTTCAGAGCTCTCCTTGGTATTCTGACATTCTGTATGTGCTTACACACCTCAATGCCCCTCCTGAACTGTCAAATACCAAGGCCAGATTCTTAAAGCTAAAGGCTAGGAGCTATTGCATAATGAATGAAGGATTATACTGGAAAAATGCAAATGGCCTATTTCTTAAATTTTTTCCTGAATATGAGGCATAAAAGATTAAACAAGAATTCCATGCAGGAGAGTGTGGAGGCCACCTAAACTGGAAAGCCATTGCAAACAAAATACTCAGAGCTGGCTACTATTGGCCTACACTCTTCAATGATATCCATAAGATGATAATTTCCTACCACAAGTGCCAGATTTTTGAAGGCAAAAGAAAGCTCCTCCCCTTACCTCTACAACCCATTACTGTTGAAGGTCCCTTTATGCAATGGGGCCTAGATTTCATAGGAGAAATTCAACTTGCTTCTTATGCACAACACAAGCGGATCTTAACAGCCACAGACTACTTCACTAAGTGGATAGAGGCCATACCTACTAGGAATGCCACAAATTTAGTCATCATTAGGTTCCTAGAAGGTCATATCCTCTCTCGGTTTGGTTGCCCAAGGAAAATAATCACTGATAATGCTGATGCTTTCGGATCCAAGAAAATGGTTGATTTTTGTCACAGGTATCAAATAGCACTCGGTCATTCAACTGCCTATTACCCACAAGGAAATGGCTTAGCTGAATCATCAAACAAGAACCTGGTGACCATCATCAAAAATCTACTGGAAGAGAACAAAAAGTCACAGCATAATAAGTTAGTGCATGCCCTGTGGGCTGACAGGCTTACAGCGAAGAAATCCATTGGCATGTCACCATATCAACTTGTCTATGGAACAGAAGTAGTGTTTCCTACCAGCCTTGGAATACCAGTGATTAAACTTGTGCAAGAGATTCAGACAGAAGAAGATATCATGGTAAGGAGGATAAACCAAACAATCCATCTCCAGCAAACAAGGGAAGAGGTCTATAACAGAGCTATGAAGGTTCAGGAAAATATAAAGAAGTTGTTCGACAAAAGAACCAAAGCTTATGACTTGAAAATTGGAGATAAATTTCTGAAGTGGGACTCAAGGAGAGAGGACAAAGGAAAGCACGGCAAGTTTGACAGTTTGTGGCAAGGTCCCTACATCATCTAGGCCACTGTGGGTCCAAATACCTTAGATGGTACATAGCTGTTTGGGGGTCCTTTCAATGGCAGGATGCTCAAACACTACTTCTGTTGATTTCCAATTTCTAGTTTCCGTTTCCACTGTAAATACCATTGCTGTGATATGTTTTCAAAAAAATAGAAAATGTTTCAAAAAATAGAGAGAAAGGAGAGGTTCAGACATGCTCAAAACATGAACCTATGAAGTGCAACATATTGGCTCTAATATGATAAAAACCTGAGCCAAAGAAGAAAAACAGTTGGTTCTAACGTGTTCAAAATCTGAACCAGCAAGAAAAGAAAGGGATCAGCTCTAACATGCCCAAAACCAGAGCTGAATGACGAAGAGAAAGTGACTCTAACAAGCTCAAACCTTGAGTCACAAAAGAAAGAAGGATGCTTCAAAATTTCAGATTTCAAGCCTTCAAAATTTTGTCTACAATTTTCTGCAAGTTTCTGTCCATGTGCAACTGTCTTTATGCCTTGGATCCACAACAAACTAGACTGTCTAATCCAAGTTTGACTGTTTTTAAATTTCTGTTATAGAATGTAGAGAAGAAATATGCTGGACATTTTAATCCCAGCAGATATTAGATTAGATAGAGAAACATATGAGACCAACAATTTAATTTGGTCTCATGGAGAAATAAGGGTAGAAATATAATAGGTTTATTTTATTTTTATAAAAATAAATGATGTAAAGGGTCTGCTAGTCCAAATGCGGTCTGAAAGAAAATGCTAGGATTGTAGGATGGGTAGGTAGATTGTTTGGGTAATGTTTCTGCTAATTGATGTCTTCACAATTATGGCAGCTGAAAATCAAAGAAGAAAGGTGGCTCAAGCAGCAGGCATCTGGCCTACACCAAAGATCATTTCTGAATTCTTGACTCCTTCAAGAAGAATCCATCCCCATGTGGAGCCACTGTTAGCCCCCTATAAATTTCTTGACAAACAAGCAGGGGGCTAAATTGTTTTTTAGCCTTCAAGGAATGCATCTCCCCTGAAGACACATCATCCTTGAAAGCTATTTCATACCCTCTACCCTTTGGTTATTCTCCTCTACTGTTCCATCCAAAAAAGTCTCACGGATTGCAAATAATTGTGCTCCAAAAGGCCTACATGTATCCCTTGTATCCCTGCAAAGTGTCCCATTTCAACCCTTTCTCCTGTTGACAAAGGTTCCCTTTTTTACCCACAAATCCCCCCTAAACCTTCTAAATCATTCCCATGCCCTTCTTAAACCATTAAAATAACCTGGTTTGGTTTGATTTCCCCTTCTTCCCTTATCGTTACCCTTCATTAGCCGTGAATTGCACTAAAATGGCCCAAAAACCCATTTTCCACATTATGTGGGCTTAGCACCTTTCGGCCCTAGTCCCCTCACCCTTTTCCACCACGTGACCCAGCACCAAGACTAGGCGCCAAGGAGGAAGGCGCTTATCGTAGATCTATATCTGGCACATTATCAGCCGTCGATCTGTTTAGATCGGATGGTCTTTGCAGTCAGCGCCACTCCGTGGTCCTCGTGCCCGAGTACTATGCAGAATATGGCGGTTTCTATCGCACCGCCTTTGAAGGTGGGCGGTAATTTTCCATTCAACAATGATTCCACTCACGTCCTGACACGTGTCATGCGCACTTTTTGAAAACCGCTCCCCCATCGTGTGTTATCGTTCGACAGAAGACCCAGTGCGATATACACATGCACCATCCGATCCAAAGCTGCCCATCCAACGGCAATCGCGCTGCGAAGCTGCACGGGAAATAATCCAAAGAAAGCCATACCTCAGCCCACCATCCATCACCCTCTGATTTCATTTTCGACCGTCGATCTCCTCCTGAGATCGGACGGTCCAGATTTAACTACATGTCTCGCCATTGACCAGTCCCGCCACATCACCCATTCCATGTGTTTTGTCCATCCGTCCCCTTTATAATGTATGCAGAGGTCAAATCTTAATGTTTACGTTAAAATGGCCATCTCACAGTTCTCATTATACACCTCCCACTATTCCATGGCGCTTTTTCCTCCGCAGCACCCTCTGCGTTTGCCGTCCTCCTCCACAATGCGTTGCCATTTTCACAGTCATCTGCGCCACCTTTCCCGTGCATATTTTCTTAACGTATTTTCGAGTTTTTGCAGGGTTTCGGGTGGAAATCAACCTCCATGTTTCACAGTTTGTGTCACAGTGACAGAGAACACAGGAAAGGACCATTTTCAAAAGACTAAAATTGTGGAGGAAGGCTTGGGAGGTTGCTACAACATGACTTTCATTAAAAGACAGGGTTAAACTATGTCAAACCTCCACAGAGCCATTAAAGCACAGATTTCACTGACAGAGACAGGAATGGAGCAAGCAAAAGAGTATCAATACAGAGTTAGGGAGTTCTTATGCACATCATTAAAGATATTAAGCCTTAATCCATGTGTTTAAAGGCAGAGGTGCCAGAATCAAAGACCTCGAGGATCAATCAGAAGATCCAGTGCACAGAAAACCATAATATTAGGGTTTTGACATCAGCAGAGCGTTCATCCATCAAAGGACAAGGTTCCCATGCCGTCTGTATTCTATACCATGTTCTAGGGAGATTTTCGGTCCTGAAAACAGTCCTGATGCTATCAGAGCATTTGATTCACAGTATGGCAGACCCTAGCATAATTTATTTACCTTTTTGTTTATTCACCAGAAGTACTACAGAATGCTGCAGCAGAGTACATCAGAGACATACCTGGAGTAAATTTCTGCCTGACGAAGATCACTATTTCATCCAAAGAGTACCAGAGATAAATGCCCGGGATTTAAAACAGAATGGGGTCTCAACCCTCTTTCTTTTCTGAGTTCTAATGCTTTATTTAATTTTCCACCTACCTCCTCTGCTCCACTTGAGCTATAAATTTCATGAAGAAACTCAGTGTGTGGTTATTGATCAGTTATCAGAGAATTGCAAGCTATTTCTTTTGAGACATAGTCTCTGTGTAAAATTGTAAGATAGGTTGAGGAAGATGTTTTCAGACTGAATATCCAACTATTGGTAATGTTGTACTTGATTGGTGTTGCTCTTTAATATGACAAGAACTTTTCTTTGGATCCTGATCTAAAGTAGTGGTGATGTTTTTCTATCTCTGTATTTGTTATTAACTTGTAGTTCATTTCATTTCATTTCTACTGGCTCGCATCAAAAATCTAGCATAGGATTTATCCTTGTTAGGTACCCTATGTTTCTGCTCTCCTTGCCTTCAATGTTTTCTACTAAATGTGTTATCTAAGGGTTGATTTCAGTTAATTTAACCATTGTAGTGGATGTCATTTCCTACTAGCTGATGTATGAATTAAATGAATATGGTCTTAGATGTTCTTGTTAAGATTTGATTGAATGAATTGGGAACACTGGGAGGTCTAGAACTCTGTCTCTATCTCACTAGGATCCTTTTCAATTGATTGAACCTTTCTAAGATCCCTCAAGCTAGAGGCCAAAGCATTGAGAGTTCAAAGTCTCTCTCTGATCTCAGGTCTTTAACTTTGTGTTCTAAATATTTATTGCTTCCTCCTCTCTTACCATTTCATGCCACACTATCATCTTTAAGATCCAATGCTTTAGATGACTAGCCCAACTGAAAGCCTGCACATTGAATAGCAAGTAAACCCTTTCCTGACCCCATTGCCCAATGGTCTTGAATGTTCCCTGGAATATCCCTCCTTTGCCTAAAATCCTCTTTGCTCAACCTTGTCTCATACTAAAACCTTCTTTCCTGATTTCCAACAACCAAACTATTCAAACAAACAAACCCAAGCCTTATAACTAGCCTAATATATTAACACTAAGCTTCAAAGACATTAAAAATTTGCTTATATAGAGAGATCCCTCTCTGGACCCAGGAGGGCTAGATCCTAAGGTCTGAAAGTGGTTCTAATGTTGTCTCATCTTTTGGTCTTGCCAATCTGGCCAAAACATGGGAACCCCAACAGGTGGGATTAAAAAGATTGGTCAAAATTGGGGAAATTTCTGACAATATGTCAAAAGTGTCGGAATTTTTACCATATGTACTAGTGAGTAATTATATGAGGGATCAGAGAGGAGGTGATAGAAACCCTCAATATGTTATCAGGAGGAGATATCTACCAACTGCCTTATGAAACAATCAAAACTGTATTTGGGAACCATTCTAGGGCAGTGAGGAAGAAAGGCAGAGCTAGCCAAAGTACAACCAATACCCCTTCTTCTTCCACCTCCATCAAACATGAGATTGGAAATATGCTAGAGGACTTCAAGAGTGACATGTTGCACACCTTTTCTTTGAAAATGGACACAATGTAGGTCAAAAAGAAGCAAGAGGAAGTAGAAAGATACTTGGCAATATTTTTCCCTAGATGTACCAGAAAACACCCTAGAAATGAATGTCCACTTAATTTGATAGAGGTTTTCTTATTATGTGAGGAGAATCATGCCATAGACAAGTGTCCCTCCTTACATGGACTTAAAGTTTTATATCAAGGTGGGGATGTAGGATGAGAGTAACTCTATTTCATCAACCAGAGAATGCCTCAAGGCCCTAGGTCATATTAGTAGGGTATGCAAGGTGCAGCTTACTCTTATTATCACAATAATTAAAATTCACCCATGAAACCTTGGTACACCCACACTCCTCCATCCTAGCCTAAACCTCCTAGTCAGCCTTACAACCCTTCATATCATCCTCAGCCTGTGAACCAACCATTTCAATAGTATGCTTCTAATTAACCTAAGTGGAACAATCCATCCCAAGGGTGGAGGCCTCAACATAATCAACCACCTCCCCTAATGCCCCCACCCCAACCTCAAAATCATCTTACTTATGCTGCTCCACCCAAGTTTCCTCAAATTCCTGCACAACCAATTTTGAATGTGAAAAATAGACATACATAATAGGTTTATAGTGGAGAGACATCCTATCCAGCTTATGCTATGGAGATATAGGAGATTAATCTCAGGTCGAGAAGAGTACTCCCAGACAACCACCCTCCATCTCCACCCATAGAGGTTGAGGAGGAAAAGTAAGAAATTTACACTCAAATCCAACAGCCTCCTTTTCCTGAGTGCTTGATCCATTCTAGTCAGCACACCCTATTGGGGTCCTGTGTTTTGATAGATTGGCTTACCAAAAGACAAGGCAACATACAAACCAAACTTTAGAGCTCTAGGATCTAGCCCTCCTAGTCTCACAGAGGGATCTCTCAATATATTTATAAAGATGTATCTTGAAAAGTTTAGAAGTTGATTTTAGGCTAGTTATGAAGTTCAAGGTTGTTTGTTTTTGTTTGGTTGGACAAGTATTTTTCATGTGGTATAGATAGAGCATGGGAATCTACAAGCCATTGGGCAATGGAGTCATGTGAATTCCAAATAGTTCTGACTGAGAAGGAAGGGAAATCAAAGGGAAAATCTAACTTAGTCAAGGATATGTTGAATAATATATGTGAAATGGCATGGACATTAAGGACTAAGAGTGAACAACAAACCAAACACTTTCACAATGGCTTAAAGGATTCGGGGAACGCCCTATTTCCTCCAGTAAGCTCACTTCTTTGGACTTAATCAGTATAACACTCAAATAAAGGAGAAATGCATACTAAACCTTTGAAATGAATTATAGGATTCGGGGAACACCCTATTTCCTCCTACAAGTTCACCTTTGAGAGTTTAACAAACAAAAACATACAATTACATTCAAAGAAGAGGGAACACCTTAGACATCTAGGACTGCAATTATAGGGACCTCTGACACAAAAATTACATAAATGAATAGAGGGTATGATTGTAACAAGTTCCTCTATCAAACTGCAAGTATTAATAATCAACGAAAGACTTCAGATATAATATTGAGTGGTAAAGAAAGAGGGGATGCCTAAACAGTCTTTAACACAACCGAAATCACCATTTATGAAGTAAAACAAACTGAACATGAAGAGAGATATTAAACTACCCTGTCACATTTAGTAACAGAAAACATATAAACAGTGAAGGATAAACAGGTTAGAGGTGCTTCTAAGATACATTTCTCTACCTAAAATTTTTATCCTACTATAAGAAAAGCATGGTGGAACAAAGTGAAAACATAGGAAATAACATTAACAATAAGAAGTACATCACCAAAACCAAGCTCATGGATCCGATAGTCCAGCCTCCTTCATCAACAGAAAAACATAGATCTTCACACACCTCTAGAACACTAAAGCTTCTTCAAAGCAGCAATATGTATTACTTTAGAAATCACAAAATGACAAGCTTTTACAATGAGACTTCGAAGAGTCTTTATAGGTGGAAAAGGAAGTGGAGTAGTAGATATGAACTTTAAATGAATCATTTAAAAGAGAGGGAGGAAGTGTGCATGGGACCCATACTGTTTTAATATCCCTCATTGACTTTCAGTACTTCTTTGGATGAAAGAGTGGTCTTCGACAGGCTGATAATAACTTCATAGGTATGCTCTTTGATGTACTTTTCGGCTGTCTGTATTCTGTAGTACTCTGGTTCAAGCAAGGTAGATAAATAAATTTTAGGCCTGCCATACCATGTAACAAATTCTCTAGCTATATTAGGACTACTGTTAGGGTGGTGATCTTCTCATGAACGTCGATGGAGAATAGAATGTTATGGGAACTTGTCCTTTCTTGGGAAATAACCCTTTACTGATGTGAAACACTGATAGGATTTGTTTTATGTGCTTCAGGCCTCATATGCCTTCTATGACATTCATAAGGTCTTTAATCTGTATATTTTCCCTTTAACACTGGGTTAAGGCTTTAAATCTTCAATAATAAACTTTAAATCACTTTAAACCTTCAATAATACTCTTTTCCGCTTCTTTGACTATCTCTGTCTGTGAAAATGCAGTTTCAATGGCACTGGATGGTTTGACAGAGTCAAACACTGATCCTTAAATGAAACATTTCATTTAACAACCTTCCCAGACATTCTCTCTGCAAAATCTGGCTCTAAAAATGGTATTCTGCGCCACTGTACAACTCTGTCTGTGACTAATGAAACAGAGCGCAACCACAATCCTTTGACACCTGCAAAACCAATAAAATCATTAAGAAAATCCATGGGGGTGGAGGCAGGATGCTGTGAAGGCCTATGGGGAAGGCAGCGCAGCCATGATGAATGCGGTGGATGCAATGGTTACTGTGGGAAAAATGTAGTGAAACAACGGGAAATGAATGTGGAATTCGATGAAATGAAAACTCTAATATAAAACATTAAAATCTAAATGTTAGGGTGGAATGATCTAATGTTTTAATGCAAAACATGGGTTTCGGACCTTGGAATGTAATGCATGAAAATGCGATGAAAAACATATGGAATGAGAATGGTGGGACCCGGCCATGGGAGGAGGGCGATTCACTCAGGACCGTCAGATCTCAGGAGGAGGTCAACGACTGCGATCGTGTCGGAGGATCGCAATCAGGAGGGATGAAAGGTGGCTCAATTTGAAGTTTGCGATTGTGATCGGGGCGGGGATGTGATTATGCGTAGCCATTGGATCAGAAGTGAATCGACGGTGGTGACTGATTGGAAGGGGAGCAGAATGGGAGAAAATGGGCGAGGTGAGGAGTAATCTAGGCCATTGGATTTTATGTGAGATTGATGGTGGAGATTTCATCGGAGGATCGCAATCGCAAAGGGCGGAGGGTGGCATCGTTTTAAAATTGTGATTGCGACTAGAGCGAGTTTGCGGGGGCCGTCAGATCTTAATGAGATCGACAGCGGATATAACTCTTGAGACCTAAAACAAATGTCATCGCATCAGAGTTTTTCTTTGTTTAACATAGGAATGCGCTCCCATCCGTTTCTCCGATTGTGATAAGTGCCTTAAGGGCTAGCGCTTGGTCTTAGTGCTGGGGTCATGTGGGGAAGTGGTTTTTGGGGCTGGGCCAAAGGGGGCCGGCCTATTTATAGAGGAAAATGGGTTTTTCATCCTTAGGGACAGCGTTCTAAGGCTAGAAGGAGGCTTTCAGTAGAGGGGAAAAAAGGAATTTAAAATCAAGTAAAGGATTTCACTTGGTTCTAAAGGGGAAATGGGTGATTTAGGAGATTTTGGGAGGGATTTTTGGGATTAAAAAGGGGGAAATTCGAAAATGGGAAAAAAGGGTTAACATAGGGAATTTTGTAGAGATCAAAGGGGAAAACGAGGGCCTTTCTGAGCAGAATTTTCCACAGGAAGTGAGGCTTTTTGGATGGAAACATAAATGAAGATCTTTTCAAGGGAAAACGACACATAGAGGCTTCAAGAATGAGAGATTTTCAGAGGAAATATATCTCTTGAAGGCTCAGACACATATTTAGCCACCATTTGGTATATCAGAAATTATGGGTGGCTAACAGTGGCTCCACTTGGGGAGGACATCTTGCCCTTTAGGTGTCTAGAACCTTAGTAAATCTTTGTATTTGGCATACCAATGCCTTTCCATTGGGCAGCAGTTTTCTCTCCTTGATTGGTCTTGTTTGATCTGGTACCTTTGTAGCAATCTGAAAAACTGTTATTATGCAGAACAACACTTCTACCTACCCATTCCTACTGTCCTAGCATTTTTTCTTCTTTTGAGTGCACTTGGACAGGCAAACTCTTTTCAACATTTTATTTTGAAAACAAAAAAATAAACCTATCTAATGCTACCCTTATTTCTCCAAGAGCCCAGATTAAACTGTTGGACTCTTAATTTTGTACCTAATCTAATACCTATCAGGATTAAACAGTCTGGCAGGTTGTCATTCTCTATATTCGAAGACAGAAATTGAAAACACGGTCAAACCAGGATTAGACTGTCTGGTTTGCTATGTGTCCATGGCATAAAAACAGCTGCACATGAACTGAAAATAGCAAAAATTAAACAAAACTTGGAAGGATTAAAGATCTGTAATTCAAACACATTCTTCCTTCTTGCTGTGACTCAGATTTTGAGCTTCTTAGAGTCACCTTTCTTTCTTCACTTCAGCTCTGGTTTGGATCCTGTTAGAGCTGTTCTCTTTCCTTCTATCCCAATCTATTCTACTGATAAGCCAAGATTGAACAGTTTGGCAGATCTTCTTCTCTATCCTATCAGTAGTAAATTGAAATCTGCCCAATCATGATTAGGTTGTATGATTGGACAGTAGTGTTCCTTAACGTAGTGGCATTTGAGCTTGCACACTTTTATATTTTCTTTCTTTTTGGTATGGGGCTATACCTTTATTGTTTTATTTCTGCCCTCTTTTCTGTATTTTTTTTTTTTAAAGGTATGTACAATGGATGAAAATCTCTGAAACTCAAGACTCTTGACAAAAGTAGTGTTTAAGCATCCTTCCATTGACAGGACCTCCTAACACTTCTTCACCATTCGGTTCTTGCAAGAAAAATGCAGTATGCCCTCTTAAGGAATGAATAATATAGGGCCCTTTCCATAGATTTTCAAAATTCCCATGTTTTCCTTTCTCTTCCCTTCTTGAATCCCATTTGAGAACCACATTCTCGGCTTGGAAGTCATTTTCTTTAGTCTTTTGTCAAACTGCCTTTTGATGTTTTCTTGGACTGCTTGAGTTCTCTGGTAAACTTCCTCTCTGGTTTGCTGCAATTGGATGGTCTGATTGATCCTTCTCTGCATATCATTTTCTTCAACTTGAACTTCTTGAAGGAGTTTCATGACTAGAACTCCCAAGGATGTTGGGAAAACAGCATCCATGCCATAGATCAGCTGATAGGGGGATGTGTTGATCGACATTTTGGTGGTTAACCTGTCCACCCACAAAGCATGAACAAGCTTACCATGTCATGCTTTTTTATTCTGCTCCAGCAAATTTTTGATGATGTTGATTAGACTCTTGTTGGAAGATTCAGCTAGTCCATTTCCTTGGGGGTAATAGGTAGTAGAGTGGTCCAAGGTGATCTAATATTTATGTCAGAAGTCAATCATATTTTTGGATTTAAAGGTAGGAACATTTTCTTTGATTATTTTCCTAGGACAGCCAAATCTGGACAATATGTTGGTCTCAAGGAATTTAATAATGACAGACTCAATAACATTCCTAGTGGGTATGGCCTCTATCCATTTGGTAAAATAATCTGTGGCTGTGAGGATCCATTTATGCTGGGTTGAGGAGGGTGGATGGATTTCACCTATAAAGTCCAAACCCCACTGTTGGAAGGGTGTTTCAACACTAATAGGCTTCAAGGGTAAGGGAAAGAGCTTTCTCCTACCATCGAAAATCTAGCATTTGTGGCAAGACATTACTAGCTTGTGGGTGTCTGGAAAAAGGGTAGGCCAATAATAACCTGATCTAAGGATTTTGTTTGCAGTGGTCTTCCAATTTAAGTTCCCTCCACATTCTCCTTCATGCATTTCATGCATGATTTTTCCTGCATCATTCTCAAGTAAACATTTTAGTAGTATCCCAACAACATTCTTCCAATATAAAACTCCATCTATCATGCATTATTTTAAAGCCTTTTGTTTCATAAATATAGCTTTTGTTTTCGACAAAGAAGGAGGAGCATTTAAGTAAAGCAGCACATAAATAATATCGACATACCATGGATAATTCATGAATGTTTCTTTAGTAAATGGTGTTGGGAAATCTTCTATCTCTTCTAAGGCATCAACCATATTCATGTCTAGAACCTTGAAATTAGACTCGGCCATGAGTTTTGCTAATCCTTGTCCCTTGATGAGTTTGGTAGGCCTGATTTCTAAGTCGTATTCTAGAATAGTGGCAATCCACTTTCCCCTTTTACCATCGGGGTCCTGACCTAGAATATCTTTGACTACGGTGTGTGGCACAAAGGCAATGATGTGTGAATGTGAGATGTACACCCTGAAATCCTTTAATTCTTTAACCAGTGCCAAAGATTGCTTTTCCATAATGTTGTATTTGAGTGGGGCATCTCTTAAGGCTTTGCTGAAGAAGGATATAGGTTGTTCTTGCCCCAAGTTATTCTTCTGCAACAAAATTGCAGCTATTTTCCGTTCCGATGCAAAGGAAAAAATATAAAAATCTTTGGTGAAATCAGGACTAAGGAGGACTGGTGCTTGAGTAAGGGCTTTCTTTACCAGTTCGAATGACTGTTTAGCTTGCATTATCCATTTGACACCTACTTCTTTCCTAAGCATGTTAGTGATGTTTTTCAATAACTCAGCAAGGTTGGGGATGAATCTCCTCAAAAAATTAATCTTTCCAACAAAAGACTGTAATTCTTTGAGATTCCTAGGGTGACTAATATTCAATATGCCCTCAATTCTTTTAGGATCTATCTTGATTCCTTCTTGAGAGATTATATGACCAAGAAGCTTTCCATCTTGGAGGCCAAAGAGTATCCTTTTGGGATTTAAAGACAAGCCAAATCTTCTACATTTCTCAAAAACCTTCCTTAAATGTTCCAAATGTTCTTCATCGGTTTTGGGGAAAACGGTAATGTCATCAAGGTAAATGATTATAAAATAACCTATGTCTTCTGAGAAGGCTATGTCCATGACCCTCTGGAAGGTGGCTCTTTCATTCATCAAACCAAATGGAATTTTGAAATACATGAATGTCCCCCAAGGTGTGGTAAAGGCTATCTTATGATGATCACTTGGGAGGACTAACACTTGGTTGTAACCCGAGAACCCATCTAGTAAAGATATCCTTTTTGACCCAGCTACCCTCTGCAGAATGTGGTCCATTTTTGGCAAGGGGTAGTTATCTTTCAGAGAGGCTCTATTCAGGTGTATGAAGTCAATACACAGCCTGATCTCCCCGGTCTTCTTCCTGACAGATACCAGATTGGAGACCCATTCTGAGTATCTGACAGGAACAATGATCCCTGCGTCATGCATCTTCTTAATTTATTTTTCTACTGCAGGTAATAAGACAGGGTTTATCCTCCTCAATTTCTGTCTGAAAGGTTTTTGATTTTCCTTCAGAGGGATCTTGTGTTGAATGATGCTAGTGTCATACAATTTGAAATCCTTATAATCCCATGCAAAAACATCTATAAACTCTTTGAAGAGTACTATGTATTGTTGTTTGATGTGGGCAGGCAGGGTGCTAGATAACTTGATCATTTTAGGCTCAGATGGGCTCCCTATATTGTGCTCTTCCACATTAGTTTCCACGGGTTCTGTCTTTGGTTCTTTAGCCACATCGTTGAAATCAAAGAGTTGTTCTAGTGGTGCAAGGCCTTTGGGTATAGCATCACCTTTACACTCTAGAACTTCAAGGTCCCTTTGGTCTGGATCATCAGATAAATTTGCTTTGAAAAGATGATCAAACTGATTTATATCAGTAGGGGAGGGGGGCTCTGTTTCAAGAATTTTTTCCCCATCTGAACATTCTTTTTCATGGCTGCAACCTGGTGAAGCTGTGGCAAAATCATTCTTTGATTGCAGGAAATCCTCTATATGTTTGTCATTGTTAAAAACCTGCCAATGGTCTTCGTTAGCAGGCACTACTGGTCTGTTCTTTACCTTTATAATGAGTTGTTCCTCAATTTTTGGTATCTGGCAGTTACTGGCAGTAAAAGCAAGTTCGTTTGTTTGGTGATTTTGGGCTCTTGGTATGAATAACAGTTCATATTTTTCGAAATTTTTCAGGAGGTCCAAAACAGTGTTCCTATACTCTCTGAGTCTGGGGTTTTTGGTTGCGTATTCCCCTTTGATTTGTCTGATGATCAACTCAAAATATCCTTGTATTGATATCCTTTTGGCCTTTAAATCTTTAAGTATATGCAGGCCGAGGAGAAGAGCTTCATACTCTGCGATGTTGTTAGTGCATCAAAATTCTAATTTGCAAGCATGTCCTTTGTTTGAGTTGTGTATCCATACACCAACCCCTACACTATTTTTGCTACAAGAGCCATCAAAACTTATTTTCCAAAGTGTTTTTGTTTCATTTTCATTTGTTTTGTGTTGCTTAGGGCTGCTGGGGGTTGGGCTATCTAGAGGTTGAGAAGAAGAAAAATCTGAATGTTCTGGCGGACTAATGTCTTACTCGATTTATTTCTCTGTTTGGGTGACCTCATATTCATTGTATAAAATGAAGGAATATAAATCTGAATGGGTGGAATAAACAAGGGTGTTGTGAGGTTTTTCCTTTCTTCTCACCATGTATTTCATAAGGGTTTCCCTGTACAATCTTCTGGTTTGACCAAATACTGGTATGGTGGCATAAGACATATCCATTTGAAGGCTGCCCTGGATCTTAGCTCCCCATGATCTAGATAAAAGCGTACCATATTTTGGGGGAATGTCAGCTACTACTACACCCATTACAAGGTTATTAGCAGGAATTTGGGATACGTTAACACACAAATCTTTGATTAATCCAAATCACTTGACCTTTCTGGAATCAAAGGAGTACACATCTTTGTAGGGTCTAGTAATCTCTAAGCCTAAGCTTTCCATTATTGCTTTAGGCATAAGGTTGTGTGATGCTCCTGAATCCATCATGGCATTGTGTAAAACTTTGTCATGTATGTTCAAAATGACATAGAAGGGAGGGACATCCCCTTCTTGATATTTTCCTTCAATTTTCGGACCAAACAAAAACTCTGGCTTATCGTCTGTTAAGTTCAAAGTAGCAGTATCAACATGCATATTTAGGGCTTTTAGTACCTGGTCTTTGTACACTTCCTAGGTCGCTAATTCAGCCAGAGGTATGCTAATTTTAATCTTTTAAATCTCTCCCTTGAGGCTGAAAGGAACTATTGCTCTTGTTGTATTTACATCTGCTTTCTCACTTATGTTTTTCTCAGCAATCTTGACTTGTTGGGTTTTATTAGGACTGTCAATCTGAGTTGTTTTATCAGGGCCACTAGCAGAAGTACTAGGGAAACTCTGTTCAACATTTGGCTAGCTGCCTTTTTCTTTGTTTGAATTAGCCCTCTTGGCTATTGTGATAGTTTTGTTTGCTATTTTTTTAGTCTGATTTTCTGTACTTTTCCTAACACCAGAGCTAGTGTTTTTGCCATTTGGACTATCTATGTTCCCTTTGCTCCTTAGATCATAATGTATGTTCACCTCCATGATGGCATTTTCAAACCCCAATCTATAATCTTCAGACTCCTCATGCGTATCTTCCTTTGGTTTTGAAGAGAAGAAACGTTGTTCTTCTTCAGTGAGGAAAGCATCATCCTCACTGTCTGATCCAATCAATTTCACATGGTTTTCTCCCAAATTTTCAATCTCCCTTTCTTCCTCTTGATCTACGTAGTTTTTTTGGAAAGGAGCTCTAATTTGATGGTCATCATCTCGTTGTCTATCTTGATTATTGTCTCTTCTAAAGTTCTGGTTTGTATTTCGATTTTGGGGGTTGTTTTGGTTTTCTCTTGGTGGTGCTCTCTCAAGTAAGCTCATCCTTTTCATCATCTCTTCCATCATCCTTTCCATTTTTGAGCTAGATGTGGAGGGTGCAGTGCCATATTCATAGGTTACCCTCTTCTCCGATATTAGCCTAGCTCTTTTCTCAATTAATTTCGCTTCTACACTCATAGCTCTTGTCTGCATGTCTTCTAGAGCTAAATATTCTCTTTCCCTTAGCTGATAAGCCATATCCGCATCAAATCCTTCTAGATATTTTACTAGGGCCATGCCTTGGGGAGGTTTCATGTGAGGAGGAAGGGCATTGTAAACACTGTTAAACTTGGTGGAGTAATCATGGACACTCTCTCCCTGATTCCTTTTAAGGCTCTGATACCCTGCTAGTATCTGGAGAGGGTTGCTTTTGGCTTCCCATTTGTTTATGAATGCTTGATGTAATGAGGGAAGGTCATGGATGATATTAGGAGTTAAGCCTTTAAACCACTTCTTTACTTCTCCTCCTAAACTCTGGGCAAAGATTCTCATTTTAATGGTCTCATCATCTATTTCCATGTAATAGAATGCATCTCCCATTTCATCTACATGTTTTCGAGCTGTGGTAGATGTTTTTCTAGGGAAGTGTGGAATTTTGGATTGATAGTCATTTGGTAAGGGAACCAAAGGTTGTGGTAGCACCAGTGGGGCATACCATGATGCCATGGTAGTGTTTTGTGGAGGTAAAGGATTAGCTTTAGCAGTAGGTATCTGGATGGCAATACTACTTGGACCACTGACAAACTGTTGAGTAGATTTGGGGTAAGAGAGACCCAAGTTATGAACGAAGTGAATATCAAGGGGTGTTGATGGAGGGGTTTCTCTATCACCAAAATGTTGACCACTATGTGGTGGTGAGCTTGGAGGCTCAAGGTCGATTTGCTCTGTACCACTGAGCGACTTAGTTCTTGGTAAACTACTTGGTGAGTCTAAGTCAGCTTGAGCATCTGATAGAGCTGCAAAGTTTTCAGGTGCTGAGTTAGGTTTGTCAATGTGTCTGACAATAGTTGGATCCCTATATGTAAAAGGCTTCCTAAGAACACTCTCATGGTTTTCAACTATCTTAGGTGGGTTTGGATTATGGTAAGCTCTAGTATGGACTGTTCTTGAAGCCAGTATGCCTGTCCCTTAACAAAGAAGCTTATTCCCAAGTGTTTCATCTGAAATGGATGGTGTTCTAGTGAAAACTGGTCTCCCAGCAGAGTCTTTTGGTCTTTAGGAGTCGGGGAGTCGCTAGGTGGAAAATATTTAGCTTTTGTGAAGGTTAAGTGTGTTATGGTTCCACCACCATGTTTATTATGAAGCCAATCTAAAATGTTTTTTGGGTTTTTCTGATTTTATATAGTTATTTAAGGACTTACTGAGTCTAAAAGAGTTTTCTAGACTATCATATACTCAATAGGTCCCACCGTGATCGCCATTATGTTGGGGTCCTGTGTTTTGATAGATTGGCTTACCAAAAAACAAGGCAACATAAAAATCAAACTTTAGAGCTCTAGGATCTAGCCCTCCTAGTCTCACAGAGGGATCTCTCAATATATTTATAAATATGTATCTCGAAAAGTTTAGAAGTTGATTTTAGGCTAGTTATGAAGTTCAAGGTTGTTTGTTTTTGTTTGGTTGGACAATTATGTTTCATGTGGTGTAGATAGAGCATGGGAATCTACAAGCCATTGGGCAATGGAGTCATGTGAAGTCCAAATAGTTCTGACTGAGAAGGAAGGGAAACCAAAGGGAAACTCTAACTTAGTCAAGAATTTGTTGAATAATATAGGTGAAATGGCATGGACATTAAGGAATAAGAGTGAACAAAAAACCAAACACTTTCACAATGGCTTAAAAGATTGGAGGAATGCCCTATTTCCTCCAGTAAGCTCACTGCTTTGGACTTAATCAGTATAACACTCAAAGAAAGGAGAAATGCAGACTAAAACTTCGAAATGAATTATAGGATTTGGGGAATGCCCTATTTCCTCCTACAATTTTACCTTTGAGAGTTTAACAAAAAAAAACATACAATTGCATTCAAATAAGAGGGAATTCCTTAGACATCTAGGACTGAAATTATAGGGACCTTTGACACAACAATTACAGAAATGAATAGAGGGTATGATTGTAACAAGTTCCTCTATCAAACTACAAGTATTAATAATCAACGGAAGACTTCATATATAATATTCAGTGGTAAAGAAAGAGGGGACGCCTAAACAGTCTTTAACACAACCTAATTCATCACTTCTGAAGTAAAACAAAATGAACATGAAGAGAGCTATTAAACTACACTATCAGATTCAGTAGCAGAAAACATATAAACAGTGAAGGATAAATAGGTTAGAGGTGCTTCTAAGATACATTTCTCTACCTAAAATTTTTATCCTATTGTAAGCAAAGCATGGTGGAACAAAGTGAAAACGCAGGAAATAACATTAACAATAAGAAGTACATCACCAAAATCAAGCTCATGGATCCGATGGTCTAGCCTCCTTCATTAACAGAAAAACACAGATCTTAACACACCTCTAGAACACCAAATCTTCTTCAGAGCAGCAATATGTATTACTTTAGAAATCACAAAATGCCAAGCTTTTACAATGAGACTTTGAAGAGTCTTTATAGGTGAAAAAGGAAGTGGAGTATTAGATATGAAATTTAAATGAATCATTTAAAACAGAGGGAGGAAGTGTGCATGAGACCCATACTGTTTTAATATCCCTCATTGACTTTCAGTACTTCTTTGGATGAAAGAGTGGTCTTCGACAGGCTGATAATAACTTCATAGGTATTCTCTTTGATGTACTTTTCAGCTGTCTATACTATGTAGTACTCTGGGACAAGCAAGGTAGATAAATAACTTTTAGGCCTGCCATACCGTGTAACAAATGCTCTGGCTATATTAGGACTACTTTCAGGGTGGTGATCTTCTCAGGAACGTCGATGGAGAATAGAATGTTATGGGAACTCGTCCTTTCTTGGGAAAGAACCCTCTACTAATGTGAAAAACTAATAGGATTTGTTTTATGTGCTTCAGGCCTCATATGACTTTTGTGAAATTCATAAGGTCTTTAATCTGTATATTTTCCCTTTAACACTGGGTTAAGGCTTTAAATCTTCAATAATAGGCTTTAAATCACTTTAAACCTTCACTGATACTCTTTTCCGCTTCTTTGACTGTCTCTATTTGTGAAAATGCAATTTCAATGGTGGTGGATTGTTTGATAGAGTCAAACACTGATCATTAAATGAAACATTTCATTTAACAACCTTCCTAGACGTTCTCTCTACAAAATATGGCTCTGAAAATGGTATTCTGTGCCACTGTACAACTCTGTCTATGACTAATGAAACATAGTGCAACCGCAATCCTTTGACACCTACAAAACCAATAAACTTGATAAGAAAATCCATGGGGGTGGAGGTAGGATGTTGTGAAGGTCTATGGGGAAGGCAGCGCAGCCATGATGGATGCGGTGGATGCAGTGGTTACTGTGGGAAAAATGCAGTGAAACAACGGGAAATTAATGTGGAAGTCAACGAAATGAAAACTCTAATGTAAAACGTTAAAATCTAAATGTTAGGGCGGAATGATCTAATTTTTTAATGAAAAACATGGGTTTCGGACCTTGGAATGTAATGCATGAAAATGCGATGAAAAACATATGGAATGAGTTTGAATGGTGGGACCCGGCCATGGGAGGAGGGCGATTCACTCAGGACCGCCAGATCTCAGGATAAAATTGATGGTTGCGATCACGTCGGAGGATCGCAATCGGGAGGGACGAAAGGTGGCTCGATTTGAAGTTTGTGATTGCGATCGGGGCGGGCATGCAATTATGCGATAGCCATTGGATCAGAAGTGAATTGACAATGGATATTGATCGGAAGGGGAGCAGAATGGGAGCAAATGGGCGAGGTGAGGAGTAATCTGGGCTGTTGGATTTATGTGAGATCAACGGCGGAGATTGCGTCGGAGGATCGCATTTGCAAAGGGCGGAGGGTGGCATCGTTTGAAAATTTTGATTGCCACTGGAGCGAGTTTGCGGGGGCCGTCAGATCTTAATAAGATCAGCGGCGGATATCACTCCCGAGACCTAAAACAAACGTCATTGCATCAGAGTTTTTCTTTGTTTAACATAGGAATACGCTCCCGTTCGTTTCTCTGATTGCGATAAGTGCCTTATGGGCTAGCACTTGGTCTTAGCGTTGGGGTCATGTGGGGAAGTGGTTTTTGGGGTTGGGCGGAAGGGGGCCGGCCTGTTTATAGAGGAAAATGGGTTTTTCAGCCTTAGGGACAGCGTTCTAAGGCTACAAGGAGGCTTTCGGTAGAGGGGAAAAAATGAATTTAAAATAAAATGAAGGATTTCACTTGGTTCTAATGGGGAAATGGGTGATTTAGGAGATTTTGGGAGGGGTTTGCGGGATTGAAAAGGGGGAACTTCGAAAATGAGAAAAACGGTTAACATAGGGAATTTTGCAGAGATCAAAGGGGAAAACGAGGGCCTTTCTGAGCAGAATTTTCCACAGGTAGTGAGGTTTTTTGGATGGAAACATTAGTGAAGATCTTTTCAAGGGAAAATGACACATAGAGGCTTCAAGAATGAGATATTTTCAGAGGAAATATATCTCTTGAAGGCTCAGACACATATTTAGCCACCATTTGGTATATTAGTATTTATGGGTGGCTAACACAACATATTTAGCCATCGTTTGGTATATCAGAATTTATAGGTGGCTAACAGAAGCCACTGCTAAACTCTTCTTTGAATGAGTGTGGGTGCACTTTGGGATCCCACAGTCTATCATATCAGATTGGGATAGCAGGTTCCTCAGCACATTTTGGTCCAGCCTCTGGTAAATGCTAGACACCAAGCTCACCAAGTCCACAACTTTCCATCCCCAAACTGATGGCCAGACAGAGGTCGTGAACAAGATGATTGTACACATTCTGTGCATGTACAATTAAAATCATCCACGCACATGGGATGAGAGCCTCCCCTATGTACAACACAGTTATAACCAGGCTCTCCACAGTTCAATTAACCATAGCCCCTTTCAGGTGGGCTTGGGATTCCAGCCACTATGTCCAATTGACGTAACCATGCCATTTGCGGCTACTCAAGCTGATTCGGCTCATGTCCAGTCTGAAGCTCACAAAGAGAATAGGTTTCGAGCGCATTCAGCACATCTGCCCATAGGTTCATGACATATTGGACAGAGGATATTCTAAGTACAATCAACGACATGATAAACATCGGGTGCCACACAACTTCCAGGTGGGTGACAAAGTGTGGCTACGTTTGCAGAAGGAGCGCCTCACTGGACCCCATCGCAAGCTTCACCCACTCCAACACAGACCGTACATCATAACCAAGGCTATAGGGAACAATTCCTTCAAGTTTAGTATTCAAAAATTCCTTGGTCTGCACCCAGTATTCAATGTGGACAACCTTCGTCCCTACTTCCCACCTCTACTGGACACCTCTGATGTTGCAGAACAACTCACACCAAAAGAGCTAAACCCAGACTACATGGAAAAGGCCACCACAGATTGCATCATGGACATGAAAATCTATAATGCTCGCCAACAGAAGATCCAACTGTATCGGGTTGTCAAAGCTGGCCAAATCCTGCACCAAGGAAAGTTGTTCACCAGGGACCAAGTTTAGCAGAAGTTTCCTCATCTCATGGAGGAACTCGATGCAATGGGGACCATTGCTTCCTAAGGGGGGAGGAATGATCGAGGTGGATATTGGTGGCCACCCTCCTATTACACTTGGGGCCCCACCATTGTCTCTTTCATTTTTTCAGTTTCGGCACAACTTACTATTTTTAGCAGTTTTTCAGGTCCTGAACTTCCAAAGCCATTTTGAGGCCCTAAACGACATTTTTTGGGAAACCCGGGAGCAACATAGTTCCTTGTACAAATGTTGCTCACATAGAAAGTTGTATTCCTCAGATAGATCTTTCTAACGAGGTATGGTGAAAATCAAATGGAGATCTTATGCCAAAGTTACGTCCCCGGGAAGTTGAAACACTAATTTACCCAAGCGAGGCCCATAATTTTGGTGCTTCATCTCCTAGGGTTAGGGTTTTCTATTATTTATAAATAAAAAATAGTCCCTCGAGCCTCATTGTAACACATTTCATAGGCCTATAGCCGCCACATCTCTTCTCAGAGATATGCTATTAGTGCCCTAGCTAGTTTATTTCCATTCTGTATGTAAGTAAATTTCAATTCTTTGATATTAATGAAATGAAGTGTTATTTCCACTGCATATTTTTATTTATGGTTATATGTGTATTTTGTTGCATTCATGCAGAAATCTAGATCAGTGGTATCAAAGCGGTATGCTTTTTCTGGATCCTTCCTTGCATGTCCCCAACAAGGTCGAGGTATAAGGTGTTAGGGCTCGATCTGGTAGAACCTTTGCAAGATCAGCCTCGCAAACTCTGACGTCCGCCCATGGGGGACGAAAAGAAATATGAGGGTGGAGGAGATCCTATAAAAATATTTCTCGACGAGGCCCTCGAAAAACAAAGGAACGCGACGATGGATAACTTCTCCCAGATCCTTCAATGACTACCCACCAACAGCACATCTGCATCCAATGGCTCCCTTTAAGGTACAAGTAAACTTTGACATTCTCATATTTGAGGGTAAAATAGATGCAGATGCCATAGATAAATGGTTGAATCTATTAGAAGGATATTTCTTGGTTCATGACTTTTCCGACTGGGAGAAGATAATTTTTGCACTCCTCAAAGCTACCCCCCATGTCAAGGACTAGTGGGAAACCTACTGTGAGAAAAAGGACGAGACAAAAACCTCTTTGTTCTCAATCATACCCACTTGGAATTCTTTCCGAGATGCCATCAAGGAAAAATACTATCCCATGGGGAGCTATGAGGATAAGTAAATACAATGGACCATGCTGCTACAACAAAGGAATCAACATGTGCTTGAGCTGACGAATCTGTTCCATACCCTGCGCACAAATTTTGGTATCAAAGGTTCAGAGAAAAATTTGGTGCTAAAGTATCAAAATTGTTTGCACAGATACATTCAGGAGGAAATGGAGTTCCTTGACATATCCTCTCTTGGTATGACATACCGATATGTTGCCAATGTTGAGCAGAAATTCAAACAGAAGAAGCAAGACTTTGGATCTGTGAATCAAAAGAAAGGGAAAGGTACCCCAAACCGCAGAACAAAGGAAAAAGCCAAGGCATGGCAGCACAAGACAACCTGCCAAAACCACAAGAAAATAACACCACTGCGAAGCCAAAGAAGGACACAGGAAAGTAGTGTGAGTTCCATAAGAGCTCCACTCACAACACAAGTGAGTGTCGGGCCAAGCAGTTTCTCGTGGCCGAGATGAGGGCTTGTGAATCAAATGCATGCTCTGAATCTGAATCAGAACCTGAAAAAGGGAATGACAAAGGGAAACAGATTATTGATGCAGAGCCCAATGCCACTATTGCCACTATTGTCACTCCGAAGATCCAGAAGGTGGAACCAGAAGATCCAGAGGAGGAGGAGCGTCTCTTCCACTCCTAGATGTGGGTAAATGGTTCCCTGTTATAGTTCATTGTGAACAATGGGAGCTAAAATAATCTCATTTCAGCAGACGTCATGGAGCGGTTGGGCTTGTCGACCACACCACACCCACAACCATACACCATCAGGTGGCTTCACCAACGACGGGATCTCTGTGTCAGCCAGCAGTGCCACCTTCCCTATAGCATCAAGCCCTTCACAGACGAGGTACTATGTGACATTTCTCCTCTTGATGTTTCTGATGTATTATTAGGCCAACAATACTTGTGGAAGTGACATGTTGTGTATGAATCCCGACCTCGGGCTCTTATTGTTACTTTGGGAAATAAGATGTATACGATACCAGAGGTGCCATGGCCTTCCGCTATCTCTTTGGTTACTGCAAAATAATGCATTAAGCTCATTTCCCAAACTAGGAATTTTTTTTTCCTAATGATCCTCCCGAGGGAAAGAATAAGAATCTGCACTGTTAGGTCAAGCACCCCATTAATATGACCTCAGGTGCGCCGCTACCCAATGGACCGATCTATTGGTGCTCTGTTTTGGAGAGTGATGAAATCAAGAGGAATATTTAGGAGCTACTACAGAAAGATCACATTTGATCAAGTTCATTGCCCTGTGGGAGCCCGATCATGTTGGTACAGAAGAAGGATGGGACTTTGAGACTCTATATTGACTATCGGGAAATGAACAAGATCTCTATCCGGAATAGGTACCCAATCCCATGGATTGATGACCTTCTGGACCAACTCAAAGGGACGAAATATTTCAGAAATATCAACTTGAAGTCTGGGTCTCATCAAGTACCAATAAAACCCTTCGATGTGTGGAAGACTGCCTTCAAAGCCAAGGAGGGCCTTTTTGAATGATTGGTCATGCCTTTCGGGTTGACAAATGCACCCGCAACCTTCATGAGGTTGATGGATGACATCTTGCGGCCATTCACCAACTTATTCGTAGTGGTGTACTTGGATGACATTCTGATCTTCAGTCAGACTTGGGAAGAGCACCTCCACCACATCTGACGAGTCCTCCAAAAACTGTGGCAACAAAATTTGTGTGCCAATTTGGAGAAGTGCCCTTTTAGCATGACCCAGGTTCAATATCTAGGATACATTATTGATGAAAGGGGGGTGCATGTGGATCCAACCAAGATCCAAGTCATTTGGGATTGGCTAGCCCCAACCACTCTAACAGAGCTTCACAGCTTCCTGGGTCTTGTTAATTTCTACTACAGGTTCTTGTTGGGATTCTCTCATATCACTTGTTCCTTGAGTCAGGTCACAAAGGGAGGAGCGAAAGAAAAATTATTTTGGTGAGAATCTCAACATAAGGCATTCATAGAATTGAAACATCGCCTCTATTCTGCCCCAGTGCTCACATTACTAGACTTGCAACAACCATTTGAGATCGAGACAGATGCCTATGACTATGCTATTGGGGAAGTTCTTACTCAACATGGGCATCCAGTTGCATATCACAGTGAGACATTGTCAGACACAGTTCGCAAGTATACCACTTATGACAAAGAAATGTTTTCCATTGTGTAGGCTTGTCGACAATGGAAGCATTACATTTTGGGGAAGGAAACAATCATCCACACAGACCACCGACCCCTGCAGTTTATACAGAAACAAGGGAAGTTGCAGAATGATCACCATCAGAAGTGGTGCACATATCTGCAACAGTTTAATTTGAACATCAAGTATAGGAAGGGTAGAACCAATAATGTTGCAGACTGCCTCAGTCGACCACCAATCATGGTGCTAACCACTGTGCTTAACTCTTGTGGTCACGAGACTTCTGATTGGTAGGATTCTCTACAAGAGCGATCCAGAATTCGGCCACACATACAAGCCACTCTTGGGGTGTTTGCAAGTTCCAAATTTTCACCTCCAAGATGCACTGTTATGTCACCTGGGACAACTTTGTGTTCCTTCAAGCGAGCGTGCTAAAATGATATGGGAAGCACACTACAGTCGAATCTCTAGGCATGTCAGGGTCAAGAAAACAGTGGCAATACTGCAAAAGTATTTTTATTGGCCGAACCTTCGACAGGATTTCGGGAAGTACATAAGATCCTGCACTCCTTACGCCATTTCCAAACCAACCATCAAGAAGCAAGGCCTATATACTCTGCTACCTACCCCTAGTCAACCTTGGGAATCTATCTCCATGGATTACATGTCAGGCATGCCTTCTACTAAGCAGGAAAATGACTGTGTTTTCGTGGTCGTTGACAGATTCTCGAAGATGGCCATTATGGCGGCCTACAAGAAGAATATCACAACCGTAGCCACTGCTAAACTCTTCTTTGAATGAGTGTGGGTGCACTTTGGGATCCCACAGTCTATTATATCGAATTGGTATAGTTCCTCAGCACATTTTGGTCCAGCCTCTGGTCAATGCTGGACACCAAGCTCACCGAGTCCACATCTTTCCATCCCCAAACTGATGGCCAGATAGAGGTTGTCAACATGATGATTGAACACATTATGCGGATACCCCACCGCAAGCTTCACTCAATCTGATATGGGCCGTACACCATCACCAAGGCTATAGGGAACAATGCCTTCGAGCTCAGTATTCCACCATTCCTTGGTGTTCACCCAATATTCAATGTGGACTACCTTTGTCCCTACTTCCCACCTCTACTGGACACCTCTGACATTGCAGAACAACTCACACCAACAGAGTTAAACCCACACTACATGGAACATGCCACCACAGATTGTATCATGGACATGCAAATCAAGAACACTCGCCAAAAGAAGATCCAACTGTATCAGGTTGTCAAAGCTGGCGAAATCCTGCACCAAGGAAAGTGGTTCACCAGGGACCAAGTTCAGCAGAAGTTTCCTCATCTCATGGAGGAACTCAACGCAACGGGGACCATTGGTTCCTAAGGGGGAAGGAATGATCCAGGTGGATATTGGTGGCCACCCACCTATTCCACTTTGGGCCCCACCATTGTCTCTTTCAGTTTTTTAGTTTTAGAACAACTTACTATTTTAGCAGTTTTTCAGGTCCTGAACTTCTGGAGCCGTTTTGAGGCCCTAAATGACGTTTTTTGGGAAAATTGGGAGCAACATGGGTCTATGGATTGATGTTTCTCACATTGAAATTTGTAGTCCTCGGATAGAGATTTATAAAAAGATGTTTTTCACATAAAACGGAGATTGTATGCCAAAGTTACGTCCCCGAGAAGTTGAAACACTAATTTACCCAAACGGGGCCCATAGTTTTGGCACTTCATCTCCTAGGGTTAGGGTTTTGGATGTTTAAGGTTTTATATTGTTTCTATAAATAATAAATAGGCCCTCGAGCCTCATTGTAACAAAATTCAGAGGCCTGTAGCCACCACATCTCTTATCAGAGATAAGCTACCAGTGCCCTAGCTAGTTTATTTCCATTCTATTTGTAAGAAAATTTCAGTTCTTTGATATTAGTGAAATGAAGTGTTATTTCCGCTGCATGTTTTTATTTATGGCTATATGTGTATTCTGTTGCATTCCTGCATAAATCAGGATCAATATCCATATATGTATACTTATTGACTTGCCATGTAAAACAAGCCTTATTGATATATTTGATAAAGAAACATTACATAAACGAAAAATAAGACACCATTTTATTTTTATTTATTTTATATATATATTTTATATATTATTTTTTTAAAAATATATATTTACATAGCATGTGTATGGATGATTAAAAAATTAAAAAATATACATAATTTTCCGATATTTTCAACATTATCCATTTTACAACATATTGACCATTTATTACCGTATGATCAAATTGGTCCCTTTTTCGGGCTAGTTCCCTTTTGTTTCATCTTGTCGAGATGCAACCTCACATGACATCACTTCTTTCAATCTTTTACTTTAATGTGGGTCCCTTTTTCGGGCTGGTTTCCCTTTGTTTCCTCTCATCGACATGCAACCTCAAACCACATCACTTTTTCAATCTTTTACTTTAATATGGGTCCCTTTTTCGGGTTGGTTTCCTTTCGTTTCGTCTCGTCGAGATGCAACCTCGCACCACATCACTTTGTTCAATCTTGTACTTTAATGTGGCCCAACCATTGACTGGAATTTCAAATTAGCGCGTCGCTTATGGAAAAATAATGGTATAGCTTTCCATGTTGAAGCAATGAGTGCATGCCATGAGATTAACGAGTTCCAAAAATTTCCCACTATGAAAGCTCGCTGAGATATTAGGAGCTGCCACATCTTGACTTTATTAGTTTAGTTAGTATTCATACATGGGTGAATTGTCTACGGTGCTCTGTGCATAGCCCTTGCTCTTTTGAACACTCTTTCTTTAAATAGTTTCTATGTTTTGCAGATTCATGTTTATGTGGCACAACAATAATTCATGGCGATTTGAAAAGCTTCCCTGGTTTTAGAAATATGAGAATTTGAATTTTTGCAATATGGGAAGTGAGAATGCATGTGCAAGCTCAAAATCCACATGGTGGAAGGGCCAAAGCACTTGAGATCATCACAGATAAAGGCCCCCAGCACCAGCACGGGCACGGACGGTAGTAGTGCGTCCAGCCTCTTCTCCAGTAGCACTGCCAATTCACTGGCCAGTCTCAGGGACTCCCTCCCTGAAAACCCCATTCTCTATACATATAAAGTAATTGAAGATGCCACCACGCAATTCCCTCTGGAAGGATGGGGAGTTTGTACGTCTGGAAGTGAGTTCTCAGGGGGAAGATGGTGGCTGTCATTGTGAGAAAGCAAAAGAGAAAAATGGGAGATTTCAGGTCAGGGCTCAGATAAATTTGTAATTTCCACCACGTTAACATAGTCAACCTCTTTAGATGCTGCTGCGAGGGATAGATCCTATACCTCGTATACGAATACGTCTAGGGATCGAACCTCGGGGACTACCTACAGGGCAGCAAGGTACCAGGATACATGGTTCTCGACTCCTAGATATCTTGGATGCAGATTGCTGTGGATGTGGTGCAGGGGCTCGAATTCCTGCAACATGACAGCAATATAAATTACATGCATAATTACATAAATTCTAGTAGCATTTTCGTAATGGAGCCTGGTTACAGAGCGCGGATCTGCCATCTGGGCACCTCTTATCTTGCCGAGGAATATGACATCGGCGGAATTTTTGATACATAAGGGGATTTGAACGTGAATGTCCACTCCATACCTTTGCATAAACGTTCGAGCTTGAAAATTACTGGTATGTAGGGGTGTATGGTGCCAGAATACATGGCTAGTGGCATCGTCTCGCAGAAGATGGATTTGTTTTTGTTGGGTATGGTGTTACTGGAGCTCCTTTCCAGCCACAAGCCGATAAGTTATGTTCAGGTGGACGAGAGCGACCGCTGTAAGAAGAGAATAGGGCATATCGACACTCTAAATACTCTTTTTTCTGATTCAGACAACAATTTTAGTGGGAGGCTAAGATCCTGGATCGAACATCGGCTCAAGGATTCCTTTCCTATAGATTGCGCAGAGAGGGTAGCGATAATTTCTTATTCATGTGTGGATCAGGATCCCAGAAAGAGGCCTGATACGAGATATATTGCAGGGGAGTTGTCAAAAGTGTTTATAATGTCGGAGCAATGGATTGATCAAATGAAGGCAAACAAAGGGTGGGTGAGTGGCACCTTTGAGGCCATCTAGAACCATTTTTGATGATTTTTGTTCAAAGTGCCTTTCAAATGGTGGGTTGGATAATTTTGGGGACAAAAAAATTGAATAGGAATTGGGAAGTTCATGGTTTACATAATTTTGGAGACAAAAAAATTGAATGGTAATGAGAAACAGGCCTCAAACATTCTCCATAATTTCTTTCTTATATGATAACCATTAATTAATAGTTCATTACAAATTTAATCCATTAAATGTGAAACTTATAAAATGATCATGCAGTCTGTGTGAACTTTGGCAGTTTGAACAACTTGCCAAAAATTTTTATAGCTGCTTGATACTAATTGTTAGTATGAATCTTGATTCGAAGTGTACGAATAAATACCACTTTAGCTGTGCATAACAAAAAACCCTAACAATAGAAATGACTGCTAATATCTTCCGATCTACAATTAGATGATCAAGACAAATGCTGCAAAAATCTAGATCTATGCATTAAAAGACATTAAACAGTAGGAAAATAAGATTTACTCCATATATCTAATAGACAAGTCACGAATATATCTAATGAATATTTTTATTAATGGAACCTGGGAGGAAAACACAAGAGGGTGTTCCCTGTTCTCCTCAATGGGATGGGTTCTTGTGAGTCCTCAGCACTTCAGATTTAGAATTCCTCTCTCTTGATGGTGTAGAAAACCCAAACAAAAATGGAAAAGTATGGCTATGATTATGGATCAATAGCCAGAGCAAGTGTTGAGATCCAAACTGATCTTTAGGCAACAAAAGGTGACAAAAGAATGGGAAAACCCTTCTATTTATAACAAAATATTGAGTTAGTCTAGAGATTGGTGAATAGTTAAAATATTATTAACCAAATCTAGATCCAACTTTTATGGAATATTTTATTATATTTGTTGGAGTGAAAAGGAATTTGACTTGAGTCAAATCCCTTTATTTGTAAATAATAAATAAATAAATGATTTATTTATCATTTTAAGGATGTGATTAAGTATTAATAAATAAATAAATGATTTATTTATCAATTTAAGGATATGGTTGAGTGATAATCAAATAAATAATGATTTATTTAATTATTTAAGGGTGAATTAGTCATATTTAACAAAGAATATTATTTAAATAAGATTTAAACAATTATTATTAGAAAATAATAAGAAAAATAATGATTTATCTAATTAATTTTCTTGTTTTGGGTTAAATATAACCAGAAATATTAATCAAACCACTGTTTAACTAATTATTTATTGAGGAAAATCAAACAAATGTATATTTATTTAATATTTCCTAATGGGGTTTCCTGTTTATACCATAAACAACTTAATAAAGGTGATTTACTAAGTTATTTTCATAGTGAAAGCAATTTTACTTGGAGTAAAATTGGTCTTACATGATGTACTTGGGTCCATCCAATGATAATCGGTTAGATGACCAAAAAATGGTGTAACAACTTTCCCCCCAGCATGCGAGCATTAGGAGCTAATCGTATGAATGAAGTACATTGTAAGAAATCAATCACTAGACATCGAAGGGGAAGTCAAAGAGAGAGAAGTATAAGGTAAACCAAAGTGCTGAAAGACCTAGACCTTGAGGAGGCGACTTGCAGGTGCGACAAGTATTTTTAAGGAGTGAGTACCTGCTATAGGTGATAGGGGAGGCATACCTATGCCCGCCGAGGAAATAGTACAAACAATAAGGCACCAGGAAAACCACAAAACGCAATAATAACGTATATGTTGGCATAAACATGAGCCAGATGAATGACATAACAATGAATCCCACCTAAATATTGTGCCTGGGATAACAGCCAGGACCTGTATAATGATATTTGAGTACATGAGATATAAATGCAACACAAATGCCCCTGAAAATAGGAAAGGGCTCTAAAAATCTGACTGATACATGCAAAAGAAAAGGCACTGCAAGAATCAAATTAAACAAGTCATTGTAGTAGCTTGCATGAGGACATGCAAGAGCTTCAGTTGGGGAGTATGTTTGGGTTTCAAAATTTTATACAAATATCACTCATTACCATACATTTTTCACCTATGCTTCCATTATACACTCATTATTCACCACCATGTCACTTCATTTTCCCTATTGTTCACCATTAATGGGTCTCATTTATATTTTCCAAATATTATTTATTTTTAAGGATTTTTAAGAGAAATTCTTGATTAAATATTAGAAAATAATATATTTTACTTTATATATGGAAATTGAATTGTTTTTGTGACATGTGTAGGTGCCAAGGAAGCTTCCAAGACACCTTTATGTGGCCTTGAATGATCAAATTCGAATTTGAGAAGATAAACCTCATGGAGAAGATTATGATCTCATGGAGAAGATCAAGGACAAGAGGGGTTATGTGTCTAGATGGTTGAGAGATGTATGGAAGTAAAGAGAGATTAGTGGATGATCATTATGAGTTTGTTACTCATTCCATTGTATAAATAGGAGTACAATCTCCTCCATTTGTAATCTTGAAGTTTTGTAATCTTAGAATTTTGGAGTATGTAATCTTAGAAGCTTAGAGTTGTAACCTTCGAGTTGGTTTGTAATGGAGATTTTGAAATAAAGATTCATACTTCGATTTTGCCTCTACATCTGAGTCTCCATTGAAGTGGTGTGCTTGTGGAGTTATGGAGGGCCCCCATGGCCTCACTTGCATGCTTATTTGCTTACTTTAGGTATAATTTAATTTATGTTTTTGCTTCATTTTAGCTTTCAAGTTTTTACTAAATGTTCTAATATTGGAAGGATCTTATTTGAAAGTGTTTTTGTAAGAGAACCATAAGATCTCATACAATTATTAGATTTAGGTTTGTTTCATTTCAGCTTTTAAGTTCTGTTAAATGTTCTAATATTGGAGGAGATCCTAAACTTCAGGTGTTCTTGTAAGAGAACCTTAGGATCTTGACAATTGTTAGATCTAGGTTTGATTAATGTTGAAAGAAATCTTGATGAATATGTTCTTGTAAGGGAACTTTAAGATCTTGGACAAATTAGGAATCTTTCTAGATCTATATATTTTAGATAAGCACTTCTAAGTTTACCTTCCCGGGTTGACATTAAATTAACTCTGATTGACATCATCAATTGGAACCAAACATTTTGGCACCGTTGCCAGGGAAGTGCTACTATAAGGATTTAGTAATTATTTTTATGCATTTTTTTTTATGGACTAATTTGTGGAACTTGGTGATAGCAGGTTCATAAAGGAGTTCAAAGTTTGAAGCATTTTATTTTCGCACATAGTTAATTTAAATTCAGTTTTTATTTTAAACCCCCCATTTCTCACTAATCCATCTACGGATGAGGAGTTTGACAATTTTGAACATGTACTTCTTGGAGAGCAAGGACAATAACCTTGAGCCAACTCTAAGACATGATTCTCACATACTTGTAAAACATAATGTAAAATTTTTAAATCTTGATGTGAGCATGTTCGAATTTTTAATTCGTAGATGGCTTCATTGGAAGCATTATTTTACTTAGAAAATAAAACATCTTTCAAGTTAATGTAGAATAGCTTAAAAATAAAAAAATAAAACGAGATCTCGTAGAATTTCGTCGTAGAATTTTCTCGTAGAATTTCTTTGTAGAATTTTCTTTAGTCTTGTTTTTTTTAAAATATCATCATGAATAAAAAAATTAGCTTCATATTTGCATTTCTATGTCTTGTTTCTGTATCACGGGTGAGCCAGGAGCTTGATTATCGGAAAGCTTTGTCTTCCGAGAGTCTAAACGCCCCTGTGACATTGCAGAAAGAGTGTAGATAATGCAAGGTTTTGTCGCAGATCTTAATTGTGTTTTATCCATCCATGCTAACCTACATAAATAAAACAAATCAAGAGATTAGTATGCTCTCTTCCTGTGCTTTGTGCGATCAGGAAGATCAGAAAATATATTGATTTATTTCAAATAAAAATACTCTTTCTGGAAAAATAATCTGCGATATGAAAATAAATTTTTTTGTGAATGAGCAAATTTAGTTTTCTTTTAATTTTAGTTATTAAAAAAAAAAAAATCCCAAATAATAATAATAATAATATATATATGATATATATATTATTATTAAAAAAAATTCTTTTGAAAACTAACCAATTTTTTTAAAGAAATAAGTTCAATTTAATTTAAAAAAAAAAAACAAAAACAAAATACAACTCATTTAAAGAAAAAAATTCACAATAAAACAAAACAAAAAGAAAATAAAACAAAATAAAAAAATAAAAAAAAGGGCCAATCATCATAACCATATTAAAAAGAAAAAAAAACCATGCAAATCAACGGCCCCAAAATAAAAATTTGAAATCAAAGCCATGCGAATTAACACACTAATTTTTCTTTTGCATAAACCTTCACATTATGTGTTTTTCCTTCGAGGTTTCCAAAACAATTTTGCGTGGAAAATATGTTGAAATCAAGCCCCAAATTTCCTCTCGATGCATCGAGGATGAGCAACATGATAGGGAAATTGGGGATCCACACTCCATATCTTAACACTAAAGGGAAGAAGAGTGCAAGTCAAAGATAGCCAGGGAAATTGCAATGTACGAGCAGAAGATCGTTTCCATGACTGCCACCATGGAGAACGCAGAATTTCGCTACCGCGTATGGCAATAGCACAGCCATATCCGCCTTGAGTACATCTACAACAATTATTTCCAGCGCCTTGAGACAGAATAAAATGATTGAGGTCAAAAAGGATGCTGAGAATTCAGTTCCGCGGGAACAGATGGAGAACTGACGAGGTCAATGCTCGGATTTTTTTTCAAAAACACTCATCTACCTCCAAGCGTTGAATTAAATTATCTATCCTGGCTGTGGATGTTTGGTAAAGGTTTATGACGCAGAATCTAAAGAGTATAATTACTACCATCAACAGCTTAAGGAGG
Source organism: Pinus albicaulis (assembly GCA_034641835.2). Classification (NCBI taxonomy): domain Eukaryota; kingdom Viridiplantae; phylum Streptophyta; class Pinopsida; order Pinales; family Pinaceae; genus Pinus; species Pinus albicaulis. Next base: position 117,972 of record JAXQQM020077566.1, read on the forward strand.
AGGAAATCATGCCAAAATATTCACCATCTATTTGCTGTCATCCAATATGGAGGAAACTGTATATTGATCCCTTGTTAATGATCCGCCGGAGGGAGCAAGAAGCTTTTGCTCAAATCAAGAATAATCCTATCAAAATGGAATAGGGTCAGTTCAATAATGCGGCCGTGGTGAGAAGAGCTTCTTCTACAAGGCCTCCAAAATGAATATAAATTCGTTCCTATCCTGCCTATACCCTCCATATGCCAAATCCAGCTATTTCCCATATTTTGCATTTTATCGTGCGTTCTGTTTTGAATTTGTTTTGGTTTGTTTTGTATTTTTAGTTTTATTTTGTTTTGTATTTATATATTGTATTTATTTTTTTAGTTTGTTTTGATTTGGTTACATATTTTTAGTTATAATTGGTTAATGTTTGTTGTTATAATTAATATATTAATATACTAATTGTATTAATATATTAATATGTTATTATAATAGTATTTTGTTGCTATTTATATTTTTAAATTTGTTGTATATATTTAGTATTTGTTAGGTTAATATAATTGTAATTTGTTATATATTATAATTTTTTGTATATGTTATTTAATTATTAATTAATGTTTGTTATAAAAATTGTATTAATATATTAATATATTAATTGTATTAATTATATTAATATATTAATATGTTTTATAATTGCATTAATTAATATAGTTATAATTTCTTGTTATTTGTTATATTTAATTATATAATTGTTGTTATGTTGGCTATGTATTTTGTTATTATGTTGTTATAATATATGATTGTCTTAATACATTGTTTTAGGTTATCATTGTTATTTTTATGTGATGATTGTTATCATTTAAAAAAAATAATTTAAAAGAGAAAATTTGTTATGTGTTTTGTGATTGTTTTGAAGGATTTAAAAGGTAATTGAAGGATATGGGCATAAAACAAAACTTTGGTGGCATGCAAATTGAGAGAATTACAAGACTGGTTGAAATTGTAAGAGTTGGTACAAGTGCAAAATAAAATAAAATAAAATAAAAATCCACAAAATTCACGCAGGTCTGCAAATAAATAATGGAACACTTGGAAACAAATTTTGAGGATTGATTTATAAAATATTTGGAGGATTCTATAAATGATGATTATCTTGTTTTGATAAGCTTCAAGTTGGCATTAAACTCATAACATCTCTCTGTTGAATGCTTTTATGTGACATACTAATATGCAGAACACAACAGATCTTTCTAATTCCAATCTTTTTGCCGAGCACATTTCATGAGTTATCTGACACAAACAGGGAGTATTACTTTTCATGGTTATTTTTAAGAATGGATTGATATTAATATCATGATTGAGTCAATTTCAACACTTTGATTGTCCTTAATTTGTTTTATTTAGTATGAAATTTTTGCGTAAGAATCATGAAGGAAATGCGCATTCCTTCTTGAACATATTTATGTTTCTTTCTGCCAAGTTTTTTTTACAGGTTACAGGATAATCAAGTGATCATTAAGGAGATTACATTGTGACAAAAATTAGTCTTCCAAAGACTAAATTCATGAAAAATTCTAAATAAAAATCCATGTCCACAACCACTATCTTGCACCTTCCTTTTTGAAAAATATTTTGAATTCCACCAAATGAAAATCCATAAAGCCTCCCATTTCCGTGTCCATTTTTCATAGCAAGAGTTCTTATTCATTCACCATGAATTTCCTTTCATCCATTCCTAACCCACAAAATAAAACCAAGAAGCTCACTTACAAGCTTATTGTCATTCTAATTTTCCTTCTCATTTCTTTTCCCTTTCATTTCCGCTAATAAAACCCTGCTTCTGTGTATATCATTGAGTCAAAGTCCTAGAGTCTAATTATCTTTGTAAAAACACCTAGAGGCTTGCATGCCTTAATGGCAAGTACTCTTGCCAATGAAAAATGGGAGTACATTAATATCCCTTGTTCATTGGATCTTGTAGGTGACTTGACCACAACAAACTTATTCGCACCTACAAAGATGTGTTAGGCATCTTGACTCCCATTGGAATCAATGGTGGGAGCTCTCGTGTTGGCTAGTGGCATTCATTAATGGCCACTAAGTCAACAACTTCTTGTTATGTTCGACAACAAGACATTTATTCACATAGCAATATTTGTGCCATCGGCGTTGAAGAATTGAAGACCCATATTTTGTAGCAGATGAAGCAGAATTATTTTCATTGTTTTCACTTTGTCATGACTTGAGGACAAGTCAATAAATAAGGCTGGGGGGAGGAAAATGTAACTTCTATATTTTTTATGCCTTCCAAGCCTTATACATTTTCAGCCATATTCAGCAAAATCATCAGATTCATCATATTATCCAGCAGAAGATACGACAATACAGATCCATCTTTCATCCACAACTTGCAGAAGAAGCTTCAGATCAGAATTGTAGCAGCTGAACATGCATGATTCATCCACTTCTGTAGGTAAGTAAGGTATGATGTTTTCTAACCTTTAATCTTGAAATTCTTTTTAGATGCTAAAATGATGATATTTTGAAAATATTCCACTATTTCACTATTCCCTTTCTCATTAAAAATTGCCAAAAACCATCAGTTGGGGAGGGGGAATTTCACACTTCATTTTTTTCCCTCATTCATATTACATCTTAACCCACATAGTCTTCCCACAATAAAAACTAATACAAAATGATGAGCATATTAAATGACTTCTTAAAATGATTGATCTCAACAAAGTAAATAATGATTGTAAACACAAGAACCAATCATTAAAAAGAGATCTCAACAAAGTAAATAATGATTGTAACACAAGAACCAATCATTAAAAGATGTAAATGGTTTGCAAAAATAAAAATTTATCCAAATATGTGCAAAGTTAAAAGGAAGTCCATGATTGAAAGATGTTTGTTACACAAGAACCAAACATCTTGTAAAAATAAGCTCATCCAAGAATCAAATTAAACAAGTCATTGTAGTAGCTTGCATGAGGACATGCAAGAGCTTCAGTTGGGGAGTATGTTTGGGTTTCAAAATGTTATGCAAATATCACTCATTACCATACATTTTTCACCTATGAATTCATTATACACTCATTATTCACCACCATGTCACTTCATTTTCCCTATTGTTCAGCATTAATGGGTCTCATTTATATTTTCCAAATATTATTTATTTTTAAGCATTTTTAAGAGAAATTCTTGATTAAATATTAGAAAAAAATATATTTTACTTTATATATGGAAAGTGGATTGTTTTTGTGACATGTGTAGGTGCCAAGGAAGCTTCCAAGACACCTTTATGTGGCCTTGAATGATCAAATTCGAATTTTAGAAGATAAACCTCATGGAGAAGATCAAGGACAAAAGGGGTTATGTGTCTAGATGGTTGAGAGATGTATGGAACTAAAGAGAGATTAGTGGATGATCATTATGAGTTTGTTACTCATTCCATTGTATAAATAGGAGTACAATCTCCTCCATTTGTAATCTTGAAGTTTTGTAATCTTAGAATTTTGGAGTATGTAATCTTAGAAGCTTAGAGTTTTAACCTTTGAGTTGGTTTGTAATAGATATTTTGAAATAAAGATTCATACTTCGATTTTGCCTCTACATCTAAGTCTCCATTGAAGTGGTGTGCTTGTGGAGTTATGGAGGGTCCCCATGGCCTCACTTGCATGCTTATTTGCTTACTTTAGGTATAATTTAATTTATGTTTTTGTTTCATTTTAGCTTTCAAGTTTTTATTAAATGTTCTAATATTGGAAGGATCTTATTTGAAAGTGTTTTTGTAAGAGAACCATAAGATCTCATACAATTATTAGATTTAGGTTTGTTTCATTTCAGCTTTTAAGTTCTATTAAATGCTCTAATATTGGAGGAGATCTTAAAATTCATGTGCTCTTGTAAGAGAACCTTAGGATCTTGACAATTGTTAGATCTAGGTTTGATTAATGTTGAAATAAATCTTGATGAATATGTTCTTGTAAGGGAACTTTAAAATCTGGGAAAAATTAGGAATCTTTCTAGATCTATATATTTTAGATAAGCACTTCTAAGTTTACCTTCCCGGGTTGAAATTAAATTAACTCTAATTGACATCATCAATTAGAACCAAACAAGGGGCATAGGTCCCCCCAAGCATGTTGTGGACATGCCAAAATGTATTTATAAAAAAGGAAATTTAAACACATTTTAATAATGTGGTGCACCATTTGTTTTCAGTATGGTTACGTAGTTTGAGCAAGGAAATAGACGATTACCAATATCTTTTGGTACTGCATATATGAATAAAATGGACTTTAAGTTTCTAGGTTGGCACACATGGTGCTAATATCCCAAAGATAGTATTTTGGATAATCAACTGATGTTCTCCTCGAAAACCTATAGGTTGGTCAACCGCAATGTCTATGAGACTGGGTTGCTGATGAAAAATGAAGGAATGATAAGGGGTATCATCCCTAGGGTGATCTTGAAGTGATATGGGAATCTATAAGTTCTTATAAATGTGGAAGAATAATGGGACTAGAGTCGTCACGACTAGATTCACTAGGAGAGTGGTGAAGAACTGCTTCTCCTGGTCTCTCCGATATGGGTGCCCCCCTTACCCAAACATTGGGTGCCAATGTAATGGCCACAAGGAGCATGTGGTTTGAATGCATGAGTTCGATATAATGGGGATAGATAGCTGCTTCCATAATTCCATCATCGTAATAGAAGATGGGGTGAATGATGGAAGAAAGGCCACTTGATGCGGCGAAATGACCTTACTGATCCTCATCATGAGAGGAGAGGTTCGTATGCGCATTGTAACAAGGCGTAGCGGGAGAGTGAGTAGACATAGGATCCACCGATGTTGAGACTAGGGAAGGGGATGAAGGGAGGTCAGGCAAGACATTAGGGGAGGTCTCATTGTGGACTTCCGACCAAGGTCCCGTTATCTCAACATCATAAGGCAAAAAATTAATGGGAGCATCTGTGTCCTCGGGTGTTACCAAAGCAAGATGTGAAAATAAGGGAGCGGGTGACTCATGGCGGTCGGGCTCGAATTGGTGTAAGGTTTCTAAATAGGAGCGATCCTATTCAAGGCATGGACAAAAGTGAGTGTAATGGCCATGGAAATCACATAAAGCAAAAGGGTGATTTGTGCGCAATGGTTTGAGTTTCGGGATTGAATTGGGTATAGTGACATATACCTTTGGGATATCAAATTCCGGAATGTCTCATTGACCCAGGATTTGAGGTGAGGAAACTATGGAAAAGTATGGGTGGCGTGGCCGACAACATCACATAAAGCACACTAGGTGGTGTGCTTTGGAGGCCAAGAAAGGGAAGGGTTTGCCAGGGTAGGCTTGTCCTTTGATGCCCCCTTGCGAGCTTTTCCCTTCTTACCTGAAGTGGTCGCAACGGGAGGTGGTTCCTGTTGAGGTAAATGACGCACTATTGTAGCGGGAGAAGTCATAGGGATCGGTTGAATCAGGGTCAAAGCAAGATAAGGCTTAGGATGACAAAGCTGGGTGGCAGCTGCAGGATCGAGGTACCAGACGAGAATTCCAAGGGTTAGGTTAGGAAGAGAGAGGGTGGCCATAACAGGTACTGTGTACACTCCTAGTGGGGGAGCTAGGAACGGTATCTGACCAGAGGGGTAATGACCAGGCAGGACGAACCGAAGATGGTTGAGGCCGAGAGGAACTGTCCCAGGAGGGTAAAGGGGGTCATGAGTACCAACTGAAGGTGAAGGGCTAGGAGAACAAGGTTTAGAAGGCTGATCAAAGGACATCATAAAAATCTAGTAATCGGGGGAACTATATGGAAGAGGTTGAGTGGCCCCCTATCCTTCAGGTGGTTGGGTAGCCACAAATCCATATTAAGGGAAAGGATCAGTAAGCACAACCGGCTGACTAGGTGCAGGACTGGGAGGAACGGAAGGGATGGCTTGTAGTCCTCTCAATGTTGCTTGAGACTCCCATAGCTATCACATTTGTGGTAGAATAGGACATTCATGCGTATAATGACCATAAACACCACAATAAGAGCATGGCTTGTTCGTACGAAGATGCCTATCCTGCTTGGGCTGAGTATTATTAGAAGCATTACCTTGATTTGGTGCAAGATTACTAGAGGAAGCTTGATTTTGATTGCCTTTCCTTTTCCTTTTTGAGGGAGGAGGATTAGTCGTGCCCTACTGTGCATACACCTACCCTGGAGGGGGTGGAGGTTGCTATTGCGGGGGTTGAGAAGGCAAGGGAGGAGGAGGTGGTAATGTTGGAGGAGCTGGAGCACCAGGCTGTGAATATAGATAATAAGGAGGTTGGGTAGCAGTGTGGTAAACAGGAGGTTGGGAAAAAGGAGGAGGCATGCTATATCCTGAATACGTGCTACTGGGAGGGGGAAAAGTTCCGGAGGTACTGGCCTCGCCCTAAGAGAAACCATAGCCCATGGGAGGTTGAGCATACGGATTAAAGAGATCTCCAACGATACCGTCGGTGGTGTGAGATGCCCCCAGTGCATTGGCACCATCGGGTCTGGGAAGATCAGGTAGAATAGTATAAACATAACCCGACTGAGCGTAGATCAGGTCATATTTTAATGCATTTTGGAGAGTGGCTTCTTTGGTTTGAGGAAAGTGCGATGTGATGCCTTTCTCAATAGGAGGCAAGAGAGTCCTAAGGAACCAGTCCATGTAGACACGGTCTTCGAAGGGAGGGGCTCGACATAGGCTCCTTCTTCTCCACCATTCTTGAACATGTTCGGATAGGCGGGTTGCAGATGATTGATAGAAAGAGGTCAAGAGCTCGGTACTAATTTCATAATGAAGGGAAAGCTTGAAATAAGACAAAACATCCTAGGCCAGAGTCGCAAAGGTGGTATGAGAGGAAGGGGCCTGATCAACATACCACTTAGAAGCATCGGCTGTAAGCATTCGTTGGAACAACCAAATATGAACAGAGTCATCGGTAATGGAATTAGATGAACACCACATGTGGAAAGATCTAATATGATTTGAAAGATCATCTCCAGCAAGACCTTCAAACTTTGGGATGTCTAAAGTGAGCTTTGTTGGCATAGCAGGACAACTAGTGTCGTGGTGTATAGGGTCGTTTATCAACTGGTCAAAATCGGGGAGGCTGATACCTACCATGAAAGGGAGCAAGGGTGCAGCCGGGGTAGTGTCTGTGGTGGTCCCACTAGTGGTATTTCCGGTGGGAGGGTCGGGGTTACCACCATCATTAGGTCTTGCACCAGACATAATGAAGGTGTCAGGGGGAGAACTGGAGGTGGGACGAGAAGGAGAACCTAAAGGACTAGAAGAAGAGTCAGTGTGCGGACTCGGTAGAGGACTAACTCGAACTCTATGTGGAGGAGTAAGTCTTCCAACTGGAAACTGAGGATGAAGGCCAAGAATTCTCTGGGATAAATGCCTTGGTGACGCAATGGTGATGACACAAACACGGTACAAGGGAAAAAGAGACCAACAAGGGCAGGAAGTTGCAGGATCAAGTGATTACAATGTCGAAACAAGGGCAAAGAGGTGCAGGATCAAATGATTTCAATGTTTTAGAGTCTTTTCTTGGCAGTGTTAACCAAGCCCTTTTTCACTTAGGGTGTGTGTGTAAAAGTGTGTGAATTTTAATTTTTAAACCCAGAAATTTGTAGAGAAAATAAAAAGTGTGTTTTATAGTTGTAAATAAACCTGCAAATGTCAGTATATAGGCTTGCAAAACAGAAAATAAACAGCTGATAATGCACTATTCCAAATCCAAGGAGGCAAATCTCTCAACAACTAGTCTGTAGGTGAGTAAAAAAATAATCTAAACACACTAAAAAAGGCTAATAGATCTAGGGTCAAGAGGGACAGAGATCTAAAAGACAAAATCTGCGGGAAAGTGGTGCAGAAACAACAACAAATCAGAGGAAAAATTGCTATAAAAAGAGGTGGCGAAAGGCTATCTCCAGGAGGGAAGCATATTACACCCTAAAGGAAAACCCAAACAAAGCTAAAAGAGGAGATTTGGCTGGATAACAAGCCGATATGAAGTGTATCTAAAGATGAGGTATCAGATCTGAAAAAATGGCTGAAGACTCTGAAATTTCAGACAACCTGCAACAAAAAACCCTCTTCCACAAAAAGTGGAGGGTACTGAAGCCCTAGGGGGCTATGTTCCCACTTAGTTTAGTGAAACAAAACAAGTACAGGTCCAAAATGGGTGGAGACGGAGGTCAGACAACCCTAAACAGACGCTCAGCAAAACCCAGAAAACTTTCAGAAAAATCCCTGCAGAAAGTCCAGGTCGCAGTTTTTGGCCTGTTTTCAGTAGAGGTCGCACTTTTTGGGCTGTAAAGTGTGTCCTAGATGTCCAGGTCGTAGGTTTTGGGAAAAAAAGTGTGACCTGCACTTTTGGCACTCTCGACAGTAGGTTTCAGAAAAAAAATTCGTCTCAACTACGGCTGATGTCAAACACGCGGAAGTTAGAATTTTTATCGTTTTAGGGTTTTATGGGTTAAAAACAACATCAAGAATAAGAAAAACAAGGGGATGAAGAGAAATCCTAGGGTTTGAAGCAGCTGGATATGAAAGGATAAGAAAAATGACAACGGTCGTAATGGAAAACCCGTGTGGAGTCGCCAGTTGTTAGTATGAATCTTGATTCGAAGTGTACGAAAAAAGACCACTTTAGCTGTGCATAACAAAAAACCCTAACAACAGAAATGACTGCTAATATCTTCCGATATGCAATTAGATGATCAAGACAAATGCTGAAAAAATCTAGATCTATGCATTAGAAGACATTAAACAGTAGCAAAATAAGATTTACTCCATAGATCCAATAGAAAAGACAAGAATATATCCAATGAATATTTTTATTAATGACACCTGGGAGGAAAACACAAGAGGGTGTTCCCCGTTCTCCTCAATGGGATGGGTTCTTGTAAGTCCTCAATACTTCATATTTAGAATTCCTCTCTCTTGATGGTGTAGAAAACCCAAAAAAAAATGGAAAAGTATGGCTATGATTATGGATCAATAGCCAGACCAAGTGTTGAGATCCAGAGTGATCTTTAGGCAACAAAATGTGACAAATGAATGGGAAAACCCTTCTATTTATAAAAAAATATTGAGTTAGTCTAGAGATTGGTGCAAAATTAAAATATTATTAACCAAATCTAGATCCAACTTTTATGGAATATTTTATTATATTTGTTGGAGGGAAAAGGAATTTGACTTGAGTAAAATTCCTTTATTTGTAAATAATAAACAAATAAATTATTTATTTATCATTTTAATGATGTGATTAAGTAATAATAAATAAATAAATGATTTATTTATCATTTTAAGGATATGGTTGAGTAATAATCAAATAAATAATGATTTATTTAATTATTTAAGGGTGAATTAGTCATATTTAACAAAGAATGTTATTTAAATAAGATTTAAACAATTATTCTTAGAAAATAATAAGATAAATAATGATTTATCTAATTAATTTCCTTGTTTTGGGTTAAATATAACCATAAATATTAATCAAACTACTGTTTAACTAATTATTTCTTGAGGAAAATAAAAAAAATGTATATTTATTTAATATTTCCTTATGGGGTTTCCTGTTTAGACCATAAACAACTTAATAAAGGTGATATACTAAGTTATTTTTATAGTGAAAGCAATTTTACTTGGAGTAAAATTGGTCTTACATGATGTACTTGGGTCCATCTAATGATAATAGGTTAGATGATCAAAAAATGGTGTAACACTAATATATCCTTTATGGTAGTCTCTGGTGCTATATGTCCTATATTTGTTAAATAGTTCTTATGATGTTAGGTGTGTATGAATGGTTTATTAGTCCCTACCCAAAGGGCCGACAGGGACTCTTGTAAACAATTTGCGTTAAAATATGAGCCAGTTGATTAGTTTTACATGAAAATTAAAACCCAAACCTAAAGTTTTTGTAAAAACTTTATAATATACATTTTTTTCTCCCTATTAAATCTGGACACGTTTTTGATTGGCCAATAAAAGCTTTTAACATCTTTTTTGGCCTCTTTTCGAGGTCGAAAGAGGCATATCATAGGGAAAACATATGATTAAAACTCATATTCGTCATAATTTTTTTTCATGGCGAAATAATGTTAGCTAACATTAATTGCTAGCCTTTGCTCGATGTGTTGCCACGATAATTCCTTCATCAAGCGCCATGAGTTTCCACCTCCTTCATCAATGTGTTGCCACAATCCTTCCTTCATCAAGGGCCATGAATGTTGCCACGCTCCTTCTGCGAGTGTCACTGCGATCTTGAACCTTCTGGTACAGGCTTGTACACGCAGTCAACTCTTGCATTGTACATGAGTGTTTTTCTATGTAGCTAGTGATATGGTTGTCGGACTATTGTGCCACCTCATAGATAGTTAATGAGACTTTTAAACATTCTAGTTTGATTATTCCATTGGATTTTTTTTGTAATGTAATGGATCTCTAGCATTGGAATAATGTTGGCGGCACCCATCATGGGGTTTCTCTCAGATCAATATGGAAAAGAAGCATTGCTTATGGTTCCTATGACTATCACAATTATTCCCATGGATAAGCTATGATACAAGAGATCTTGAAATCTATTCATAGTTACTTGACTATTGCTGAAAAAAATTGGATGGTTGTTGTTGAGCATTGGAAAAGGTATGCATTCGCCATGTATTTATTTATATTTTTTCCTCTAATCATGACTCCTTTATATTCTACAATGATAATATATTGAAGAATTATAATAGAATTGAGGAGATTAGTGCTTATTGTGAAATTAACTACAGATTGTCTTTTCTTCTATATAGGAACTCGATGAAGTGGGAAGCCACCATTAGGGAGGAACAGACAAGGCAGGTGTAACTGTTGTCCCTTTAACAAAAGGCCGTATCCAGAGAGGAAAATCAAGATCGGAGCGCACAGTCAAAGTAAAGAAAGGAATTGTGTGGCATCAACACAAGAGGACAAAATGATAACTAAAGTTAGAAGATAGAGCGAATTCCTCAGGATCTCTCGATCCTTAGGGATCACTGCTCAAAGTTATCAGTACTTCTTGTTTCATCCGTTGGCTGTTATAAAAGAATAACGCTTGTGGAAATCACGACATGGAACATGTTATGATTATTAATATTTCCTTTTGTAATTTCATGGTTGTTCATCGACTCTCATTAATTTAAACAGAGTACGATTTCTTGTAAACTCTGCTACATATGATTAATACATAATTTGGTTGCCATTCCATTATTTGATACTGGAGTAGTTCGGCGGTGCTTCACTAGCGGCTAAGGGCCTGGCCCTGGTGGATCCGCTTGCTATTTGTACCTTTATTTTCGAATTCCAGTCGTGTGATGGTTTGCATTAGTTTTCATTTCCTTTAAACCACATTTCTTCACAGTTATATTAGTTTATAGCTTACTGTTTAATGGTTTATTAAATTGGTGTGTTTCATTAGTGAATTGCGTTGTCGTTCCTTTCCACATAACAAGAGTATTTGTTCTTTCATAATTTGTGTTGTTATGCTTTGCAGATACAGAACTTCGCTATTTAGGATTGTTGTTCATTTCCATTAATAATTTTTTGTTCATTTCCATTAATAGTTTGTTGTTCATTTCCATTCATAGATTGGTGTTCATTGCCATTAGAAAGAGTTTGTTGTTTCTTTCCAGTAAATAGATTTGATGTTCATTCCTGTTAATTATCTTTACTGTTTATTCCTTTTTGCAAGAGTTTGGTTTTTCTTTGGAGGGTTATTACAGAAAGCTTGCTTAGTCTATTTTCATTAGCAGCATTAGTGATTTAACACAGTTACCATTTCCCTTTAATTTCTTTAGTGTGGAGTGTAGGATCATTAACTGTAAAGGACATTGGTTATTACTGCCTACATTCTCAGATTGATTACCTTGTTCATATTTGATTTAATTTACATCAGTTGATAGAGGAATGAGTTATTACTACTGCATCCTTGAGTTAAAAAGACACCTTTTATACCTCAACATTTTGGCGTCGTTGCCGGGGAGAGTGTAGCTATTTAGAAAAGAGTGATGTATATTTGATTTTATCTTCTAGGGAAGAACTGGGTATTAAAAACAGAAGGTAAGAACCTACGTACCGAGCGAGGAACATGCTCGTTCATCTACCCACTTCACAACAGAATTGAGTGAAAAATTAAGGTAGGAATGAATGATTGCATTTTTTTGAAAGACCAAAAAATTTAAACAAAACGAAATTCCTCCTAGAGCTGAAAAACCTAAGGGACCAGTGACCCTTCAGCGAACAACCTTTATTGACAACATCATTAAGAGAGTTGAATCTCTGCCATTAGTAGGCCCTAGAAAAATTTCTTTTGGACAACCTACTAGTTCCCTTCGGGCCACAGAATCACCATCTATAGCTTTTTCTAAGGTGCATAGTAAAACAGAAGAGAAAAATTCTCAATAAATTGAGAATTCTCGCCCAATATATTTACAAGAAGGGAACTCTAGTAATCTCTGTGAAGGGGAAGGAGAAACAGGGGAAATAGAAAAACCAGGATCCCCTCTTGAAGTAGTCCAAACACTAAGCAGCCCAGATAAGGGAAGTGCTTTCAAAATCATCCAAAACAAAGCTGAAGAACTTGAAGAAAAAAAATCCCCTCGGATAATAGTTCAACAAGGGACACTCATTATCCCAAACCAAGGAAGTACTGTTAAGGTCATCCCTACTCCTTCTAGTCAGCCTAGGAATAATTGCCTAGAAATCCCAGAAGGATATTGGTACATATCTGATCAAATGGCCCACAACCAACAACCACCCCAAACTTCCACGCTACAATATCCCATTGTGGACACTGCAGTTAATGCACTGATGAAGGAAATTCCTCTCCAGCATATTCCTACATTCCATGGCTTAACATTGGAAGATCCAGATGCATTTCTGTTTGAATTCGATGTATTATGTAGAGGGTATGACTACACTACCGATCCCCAAAAGTTAAAATGATTTCCCTCCACATTAAAAGGGGCAGCTCTATGATGGTTTATGGGGTTAGGTGGAGGTGTTATAAATGACTAGGATCATATGAGAGATTCTTTTCTAAAGAAATATTAGGATTATTGTAGTTCCAGGGAATTAAAGGATGAAATATTTCAGATGACAGCAAAACCTAATGAAACATTGGAGGAATATGTAGAATGCTTTCAATACAACCTCCAGAGATCACCCTATGCATCTTTACCCTTACCTGATAATGTGTTAGAAACTATATTAATTAAAGGGATGAAGGAACAATGGGTTGAAACATTAAACATCATGGGCAAAGGTGATATATATCAGGAAAATTTTGTTGACATTATTTATTTATGTATCAGGAGTTCAAGAGGCAGCACAAGACTAAAACCAGTAGAACGTGACATGATCACAAGGGATAGCAAGACCTTCGGTGGAGGTATAACCCGCAAAAAAATTGGCAATCTACTAGAAGATTTCAAAACTGATATTCTAGGGACTCTGACAACGCAACTTGATATCATGCAAGCTAAACAAAAGCAAGTAGAAGCAGAACAAAATTTGGCAATATTCTGCCCTAGATGCAGAAAGAGACATAGCCATAAAGAGTGCCCATTGGATACAGTCCAAGTCTGTGCCATCTACACGAAATATCACTCTACAGAAAGCTACCCCTCACTTTGGGATTGAAATTAGTCTAAAAATAAGTGGAAGAAGAAACAGAAACAATATACCTACTCTATCAGTGCCGTCAATGGCAGCCATGACAAACAGGTATGCCCATTGATCCATCCTCTTCTTTTCAGTCTCCTTAGTATAATGCTCAGCAATATAATGGAATGTGGCAGAATCAGCCACCCTTTCCCAGTTGGTCACAACAGCCATTTCCTACACCACCATGGCCAAATCAAACAAATCAAACCAATTGGCCAAAATTTCCTTACTATCCACCATTTTGTCAAAATAATACATATCCAACACAATGGTCCCCCTCCACCTCGCAGAGTCAGACCTGGTAGTCGAACTGGAAAAGATCTATGAATCAACTAGCTGGAACGATTTCTCTCCCTCCACCTACACTTCTAGCACCATATACATTGCAACAAAATCCCCAGACCAATTTAAGACCGCAACTCCCAGCCCAACTCAACCCAAACCCTAATAATAGACCGGTTCAATTTGTTCAAATAATCGAAGCATAAAAACTAGAAATTGAGTTAAGGGAGTGCAACGACCTTCAACTAAGGTCTGGGTGCATAATAGAATCAGAGGGAGAAAAAAATGTTTGAGTTGAAAATTCGTTACCTTCAAAACAAACACTGCAAAAGGAGAATGTGGTTACACAAACAACCCATGAGCAAACAACCACCTCTTCTCCACCATTCCCAGAACGACTAATCATACCTCGTTTAATAGAACATCCTAATTTTGATCTTCTGGGAGAACTAAAAAAATTGTGTATAAAAATCCCACTCCTCCAAGTAGTCGACACTCTATCTGACTTACTATCGGGAAGAGAAGCACCTGTAAAGTATGAGGACCCAAGAAATCCTATAGTAATAGTGCAAATCAATGGAAAATCATTTCCAAATGCCTTATTTGATTTGGGAGCTGAAATTAATATCCTAACAACCACCACTTGTCAAAAACTTGGCATTACATCATTAGATCCATCAAAAACCTTATTGTAATTAGCTGATCGATCAGTAGTCAATCCAGAAGGAACACTACATGATGTAATGGTATCTGTAGACTCTTAGGAATACCCTGCCAACTTCCTGATAATTAATCCTAAAAACCGGCTAGATGGACACCCTTTAATCTTAGGTAGACCTTGGCTGGCAACTGTTGATGCTTACATTGGCTGCCGGTAAGGCAGCATGACTATAACTAGAGGGAGTTATGTCAGGAATTTAGCTTTATACCCTATAGCCCAGCCAAGCCTAACAATAATAAAAACAAAGAAACAACCTGTATAAAACCTCATAGAAAACATTAGATCACCATTAACTATAGAAGATTCCCTTGAATTTATAGACCAAATAGAGGATGCCATCATTAATAGCTCTATCAACCAACCAGAAGCCAGATCCCATTTGCAATGTCACATGATCAAGGAAGCATTTGATAATGAAGAAGAAGAAGATCCCCTGAAAGACATTCAAGATCAATCAATAACTACCACTTATGTTTACAATAGCAAAAATATAGAAATTAAGCCAGGAAAAACTCTGAATATTAACAAAAATCTGATTGTTGAACAAGAAGAAAAATTGGTCCAACTACTGAAAAATATAAGGGAGATTTTGCATGGAATTACCTAGACATGAAAGGAATTGATCCCCAGTTATGTACACACCACATTTATATAGAAAAATATGCTAGACCCATTCGCCAACCCCAAGGAAGATTAAACCCTCATCTTAAGGATATTGTGAAAGCTGAATTACAAAAAAATTTGGATGTCAACTTTATTTATCCAATATCTGATAGCAAGTGGGTCTCTCCACTAGTAGTGGTGCCAAAGAAGAATGGAAAGTGGAGGATATGTGTAGAATATAGAGAAATAAACAAAGCAACCCAGAAATACCACTTTCCCCTTCCTTTCATTGTTCAGGTATTAGATACATTAGCAGGAAAGAAATTCTTTTCTTTCTTCGATGGCTTCAGTGGATACAATCAGATTCAGATTGCCCCTAAAGACCAAGATAAGACTACTTTTACCTGTCCTTGGGGGGCATTTTCTTACAGGGTTTTACCCTTTGGTCTATGAAACACCCTTGCCACATTTCAGAGGGACATTCTCAGCATATTTTCAGATTTAATAAATGAAGGGCTTGAAGTATATATGGATGATTTCACACCTTATGGAGATGATTTTGAGCCAGCATTAGAAACATTGGAAAAGGTGCTGCAAAGGTGTATTTCCACCAGGCTCTGCTTAAGCCATGAGAATTGTCACTTGATGATGACCGAGGGACTCATCTTAGGTCATTATATCTCAGCAGCTGGAATACAGGTAGATCTAGCTAAAATTCAGATACTTTTGTTAATACCTACTCCCACCACACAAATAGAGGTACATAGCTTTCTACGATTTTCTGGTTATTATAGAAGATTCCTAGAGCATTATTCTCAAATAGCTGCACCTCTATACGCACTAACAGGGAATGCTGATTTTAATTGGACAAATAAATGTAACCATGCTTTTGAGGATCTGAAAAAGCTTCTATCAACAACCCCAGTGCTAAGGGGACAAATTGGGTTTTGCCATTCCAAATTTCATCTAATGCCTCAGACATAGCCATTGGAGCAGTCCTTGGGCAGGAAGAAGATAAAAAACCATATGCAATTTATTATATTAGCAAGAATCTATCTCCTACTGAATTAAACTATACTGTGACTGAGAAAGAATTTATAGTTGTAATACCTGTTGTAAATAAATTTAGACATTATATAACTGGGTATCCTGTAATTTTATATAAAGATCACTCTGCCATAAATTTTTTAGCAAATAAACCTGTTACAAATGGTAGAGTAACAAGATGGTTGATTCTATTGCAAGAATTTGACATCACAATAAAGGATCGACCAGGAAAAGAGAATTTTGTAGCTGATTTTCTCTCATGAATGCCAAAACCAGCAGACGCAGCAGTAGTCGAAGATCAATTCCCAGATGAACATTTGTTTGTTGTTACTGCCAGAACCCCATGGTATGCTGATGTTGCAAATTCTTTAGCAGTAGGAAAATTACCTAAGCATATAACACCCAATGAACGAAAACAGATAGTACAGCGCAGTACCCGATTCTCTTAGATTGGGGGTTACCTATTTCATACCGGAGCAGATATGCACATCAGAAGATGCATCCAAGAAGACGAAATATTTGACATCCTGAAAGCATGCCACGATGGGCCATGTGGCAGAAATTCCGTAGATCGTAGGACTGGTCACAAGTTTTTACAAATAGGCTATTGCTGACCTACAATTTTTAAAGATGTTAAAAATTTTGTACAAGCCTGTGATAGTTTCCAAAGTGCGGGATGCCCTGGACAGTTTGATGAAATGTCTTTGAACCCAAAATTAGTAATCAAGCCATTTGAGCGTTGGGCACTCGATTTTGTTGGTCCTATTAACCCACCATCAAATAAAAAAACATACATACTATTTTTGACACAGTATGTTACTAAATGGGTTGAAGAAGAGGCACTTTCAAGAGCTACATAGGACTCTGTAATATAGTTCATTTTCCAAATATTTGTGCGATATGGCCTCCCAAGGGATGTAATTACAGATGGAGGACCGCAATTTTTAGGTAATAAAACCGCTGCAACATTAAAAAATTACCACATTCAACACAAAATTACAACCCCATATCACCCACAAGAAAATGGCCAAGTAGAGAGCATGAATAAGGTGATAGAATCTATACTTACAAAAACAGTTGCACCACACAGATGTGACTGGGCTTCAAGATTTCCGGAAGCCTTGTGGGCATATCGAACAACATGGAGAAGTACCACTGGGTATTCACCATATCAATTAGTATTTGGAAAAGAACCCATATTTCCAATAGAATTTGAAATTCAAACGTTAAGAACAACCCAGGAGGTGAGTTTGAATTTAAATGAGGCTCAGATCAACAGACTATAGAAAATCAACGAGTTAGATGAAATTAGGCTCTCCACCCTCCAACACACTGCATTAATTCAATAGAAGAGAGAAAAATGGCACGATGCGCTCATTAAAAAGAAAATCTTCCACGAAGGAGATTGGGCACTCCTATTTGACTCCAGGTTTCAGGATTTCCCCAGAAAACTCCAGACACGATGGCTTGGACCTTATGAGATACAGAAAGTACATGAAAATGGCACCATTACATTAACTACCATTGATGGATCTGGACATTCTTTCAAAGCAAACGGTCATCGACTACGACTTTACCATAAACTGCTTAATCAGGAATCCTTTTACCTGCAATTACGGGGAGATTCTACAATGCATATTCTTGCCAAGGAAGATAATTCCTCCTCAACACTCATTCACTGAATAATTCCTTTATTTATGAAACTTGTACATAAGTTTTTCTTTTTAATTTTGCTTGTATGAACTGTTTTTTGTACAGATTTTATTTTTCGTGTTGTTCCTCTTAAAGGAACAACAACCTTATGTGCTTTTATTTTTCGTGTTGTTCCTCTTAAGGAATAGTAGCCATTCCTCTTAAGAAACAACGCGTCTGCGTGTTCATCTTTTTGTTGTTCCTTTCAAAAGCAACAACATTTTCGCCGATTGTTTTTGTTGTTCCTTTCAAAAGGAATAGCATTTCTGCTGAATGTTTTTGTTGTTCCTTTCAAAAGGAACATCAGTTCCGCTAATTTTTTTTGCTGTTCCCTTCAAAAGGAACAACATTTTTGCTAAATGTTTTGTTGTTCCTTTCAAAAGGAACAACATTTTTTCCGATTGTTTTCGTTGTTCCTTTCAAAAGGAATAGAAATTTCGATGATTGTTTTTGTTGTTCCTTTCAAAAGGAACATCATTTTTTCCGATTGTTTTTGTTGTTCCTTTCAAAAGGAATAACATTTCCGTAGATTTTTTTTGTTGTTCCTCTTAAGGAACATCAGCTGTTCCATTCAAGGAACAACAATTTTTGAGTGCATTTTTCTTTCTTAGAACAATGTTTTGAGAATTTTTTAGAATTATTCATGATTATTATAAAGTAAACATACAAAATTATGCAAGCACACAAAAATTAGGGGTTACTGGAATCAGCATATTAAAGAGAAATTGTAATCTTTAAAGAAATTTCTTTATATTGATAAGAAAAAAGGAAAGGACACAACTATCTATATCACTTTTCTGTCTTTATTTTCACTAAAAATAATTTGATTGATTATTTTTATCATGTTGGTTCTTCCCTAATCCTCATAATTCCCTTTGAATTTTATTATTGAATAAGAATAAGGGCATACTTTCCTCTATTGAGATGTTTAGACTTCTTCCACCATCCATACTCTTAAGGAGTGTTGAGCCATCCTTCATACATAAATAGGCAAGTGCTATATAAAAGAAAAAGAAAAGAAAAAATATATCTATACAACAATTCTATGATATGTCAGATGGAGGATAGGGGGTCTCATCACGAGCTAGCCTACCATGATCATAAGGAAGCAGTGAAGTGGCATTCCCATTATGGCCACCACAACAGGGATATGATCCAATGGGCAACTCAGAAAAATAAACAGTCCTTGGAACAGGGGGTCTCATCACAAGCCGGCATGCCCACCTTTCACTCCTTCCCAATGAACAACATTTTGATTTGTCTGGTTCCCAAACCAGCACAATGGCCTCCATCATGACATCACAAAGCACTTTCCTAGGCATATATAAAGGATTATGGTTCCAAGGGTGAAAAAGCAACTTTTTCAAGGTTATGGACACCTGTGGGCAACAGAGCTCTGCTGATGGTATTGGAGTCATATTTTTCACAACTCAATAGAAATTATAAACCCTTTTATTATACATTTATATTAATTACAAATGAGATTATGATCCTAAACCCTTTGTTGAACCATTATACATGAAATATTTTTTATAAATCAATCATAATGGTTTAAGTGAATAATGACCGCATAAGCACTTTTATTTATGTCAGCTGTCCTTTCCCTTATTTTCGAATAATTACATAACATTTCATATCTATTCACGATTTCATAATATGCCTCAATTCTAGTAATTTGATAATTTTTTGATCATATCACAAGTATGCATGCCTTTCTATGATGAACAATTACCTACAGTACGTTGCTCCTCTATTTGACGGTCGAGGGTGACCTATCATATTTCAGGGCGGCACAGGTGACTTTTAAATATGCCTGCATATGGGTCAATTCCCTATTTTCATCAATTCCCAGAAATAACAAGTTTAACGACATTTTTTTTATATGCATGGGGAGCTGTTCCATTGTCATTTCTGTGTATTATTATGAAGAAGTAACAGTGTGCAGGATTTAGACTAAATGGGAGGGCGAACAATACGTAGTGAACCTCTAGTACTAATATTTTCCGATACTGCACGAGCAATTTTGGAGAGATCAGGGTGGATTACATACCTTACACGACTACAACAACCCCATGAAACTGTGGCTATCGAATTTTTACAGAACTTGCAAGAGAGTTATTCCATGGTAAGAGGTAGGCAAATAATAGTGACAGAGGCATTAATTGCTGAGGTATCTGGTCTACCAGTAGTTGGACCCATATGGACCCATAAAAAAGTGAGACTTCAAGAGGCCATGATCATCTTTCGGGATGAAGGACAGATCCTGATCGTTAAAGGAAAAAGATTCCAACCAAAAACTCTGGGAGAACCATGGACAGAACTGGCCAGAGTAGTGCAAAGCTACATTACATGTGACAGAAGAAAGGATGTGGTAAGACCACGCCACCTTAAATTATTAGCAGCACTAAAACAGAAATGCACTGTGAATTTGCCTACATTTTAAAATTTTTTACTGCATGATGCTGCTCAGATCATAAGGAAATCCAATCATATAGGGATAGTAGTAAGCCACCACTATATAATTCGATTAATAGTTATTTACAGTCTTGCCCAGCAGCAGACTAGCTGGGAAGAATTAGTAATCTCAATTGATGGAGGAATAGCCTTACCAGCCCCGAAACGAAAAAGAGTCACTAACACAGCAAACGAACCTCTGAAACGTAGACAATCCTCCATATTAAGAATAAGCAAGGGAATGTTGGGAATCCTTCAGGGTAGCAGCAGCCAACCTGTGGAATTACCTAGTTCTGAAGAAGGGCAACCCCTGCAACTTGAAGGAGGAGAAGATCAGGAAGAAGAGCAACCCCCGCAACTTGAACGAGGAGAATATCAGGAAGAAGAAGAAAATAACCATACCAGTGGAGAAGAGCAGGAAGAAGATGAAAGTAACCATACAAATGAAGAAGAAAGGCAGGAAGCAGAACCTCCCATAACCTCCAGTGCAAGCCCAGCGCAGAATCCATTACAGGAGGACGAATTGGCCTAAATTTTGGCCAATATGAGTGAATATATACAACCCCACAGTCTGCTCAATCTCAATATTGAGATAGAACAATTGCAGGAACATTTTGTCATCAGCAAGGACACATTTGAGGAAATGCATGATGCAGAGGTAGAAGAAGAAACCCCTCAGAAAATGGCAAAACAAACTAGGGTTACTTCCCCTGAGGAACCTAGCCTGGAGAATGTGATCACTGAAAGCATAGAAGAAATCCTGGGTGAGGGCATGGCCACTGGAGAACAAACCCTAGCTGATCAACCAAGTACAGAAAAAGAAACAGTTGTTCCTTCCAAGAAGAAGAAGAAGACAAATGAACTTGAGAAGCTGTGGAGGGAACGGCAAAAGCTCCAAAAATTAGTAAAACAACTCAGGCAAAGGATTAGGGTGCTAGAAAATGGGAAAGTCTCTAAAAGAACCCCAAAAATGAAGGATGGAGCCATCCAAACGTAACCCCATAATACAAGGGCCATGGAGACTCAAACCGAGCCCATATTCATTCAGGATAACAAGGAACAATAGGTAGTTGTTACAAACACAGTTTCCCAAACTGAAAATGTACAAGTCTATAATAAAGATGTTCAGACTGAGGCACTGTCCTCTAGAAGTATGGCCAACAAAGAGGCACATACTGTAGGCACTCAACATTGTAATAAGAAAACCCAGGTAGATCTTCAACCCAAAAATGTTTTGATAAAAGACCCTGGTATAACAAAAATCCAAGAGGATCTAGCACAGGCTCAGAGGGCTAGAGAAAATCTCGAAGAAGAGACTGTTCCCAAGAAGAAATACCAAAAGTTACAGCAGCAATTAAAGGACATCAATGCATCATATGCAAAATCTTTCGATAAATGTCAAAAGGAAGAAGAGAAAGTTGAAGAGGTAAGGAATAGATTAAAAACGGTCAGGAATCAAATGGATACTCTTTGTTCTTTATACACAGATGTTCTAGCATGTAGGTGCCCTGCCAAAAATTATGCTTTTTTTTTATTAGAAAGATATTTGCAGTTAAAAATTAAGGCTGTTAAGGTAGGAAAACCTATAGAATTAGAAACTGTAGATGATTTTATAAGCTGTTGCAAACTCTATGGAGTAAAGGTCCAGCGTCTACTCGGTGAATTTTATTTGCACAATTTTATATTGGCTGAGGAAATGGAGACAAATCCCAGTCCTTTTGTGGGTGATATCCAATATCAAGCATTCATTTCATTTGTTGTCAACCAGTTAAAATGGCTCAAGGCCTATAACACTTTTCAGAGCCAAGAAAATGGGTTAGACCTTTGGGTTAGGGGTGAACCAAAACACCCATTACAATTATGGGCTAGGCAGAAAATCTTAATGACAAGGGAGGGTGTGATCCAAACATTGGGACCCATCCACAAAAAAATCATCCTGGATGGGGTAGAATATTTTCTGACCATCAGAGACCAAGCCGTAGTAGCAACTAAACTCTGATGGAAGATTTCCAATTGGAATATTCAAGACAGAGACCCATTAAATTACAAAAATTTTGAGTTAGCTACCAACTGCCTGGTTATCTATAGTAACCTCATCTTGAGGGAAGGCACGTATTGGCTAGGTTGTAAATATCGAAGCCCTATTATTTGGTATCCCGCAGCATACTATAAGGCCAAATATGAATTACCTGAAGGGCAGACAGTGCAAGTTTTTGAAGTTTTAGCTGCAAATCATGGTTTTAGACCACTTAATGAAAAACCCTCTCCAGCCTATTCTCTAACTGCTTTACATGTAAATTATGGTTTTCATGAGGACAGGAAAAATGGTAAACAAGGGGGTGTGTTGAGCATTGGAAAAGGTATGAATTTGCCATGTATTTCATTATCTTTTTCCTTTAATCATGACTTGTTTATATTCTAGAATGACAATATATTGAAGAATTACAATAGAATTGAGGAGATTAGTGATTATTGTGAAATTAACTAAAGATTGTCTTTTCTTCTATATAGGAACTAAATGAAGTGGGAAGCCACCATTTTGAAGGAAAAGATAATGCAGGTGTAACTATTGTCCCTTTAACAAAAGGCCTTATCCATACAGGAAAATCAAGATCGGAGTGCACAGTCAAAGTAAAGAAAGGAACAGCGCGGTATCAGCACAAGACGACAAAACAATAACTAAAGTTAGAAGATAGAGTGAATCCCTCAAAATCTCTCGATCCTGAGGGATCGCTACTAAAATTTATCAGTACTTCTTGTTTCATCTACTAGCTGTTATAAAATAATAGTTCTTGTAGAAATCATGGCATTGGACATGTTATGATTATTCAGATTTCCTTTTGTAATTTCATGATTTTTCATCGACTCTCATTAATTTAAACATAGTATGATTGCTTGTAAACTCT
Source organism: Pinus albicaulis (assembly GCA_034641835.2). Taxonomy (NCBI): domain Eukaryota; kingdom Viridiplantae; phylum Streptophyta; class Pinopsida; order Pinales; family Pinaceae; genus Pinus; species Pinus albicaulis. Next base: position 141,379 of record JAXQQM020077566.1, read on the forward strand.
GCTGTAGATGATTAATACATAAATTTGGTTACTGTTCCATTATTTGATATTGGAGTAGTTCAGCGGTGCTTCACTAGCGGCTAAGGGTCCGGCCCTGGTGGATCCACTTGCTATTTGTACCTTTATTTTCCAATTCCAGTCGTGTGATGGTTTGCATTAGTTTTCATTTCCTTTAAACCGCATTTCTTCACAATTATCTTAGTTTATAGCTTATTGTTTAATGACTTATGAAATTAGTGTGTTGCATCAGTGAATCGTGTTTTCGTTCCTTTCCACATAACAAGAGTATTTATTCTATCATAATTTTTGTTGTTATGCTTTGCAGATACAGAGCTTCGCTATTCAGGATTGTTGTTCATTTCCATTAATAGTTTGTTGTTCATTTCCATTCATAGAGTGTTGTTCATTTCCATTAGAAAGAGTTTGATGTTTATTTCTAGTAGATAGATTTTTTGTTCATTCATGTTAATTAGCTTTACTGTTTATTCCTTTTTGCAAGAGTGTGGTTTTTCTTTGGAGTGTTATTACAAAAAGCTTTCTTAGTCTATTTTCATTAGCAACATTAGTGATTTAACATAGTTACCATTTCCATTTAATTTTTTTATTGTGGAGTGTAAGATCATCAACTGTAAAGGACATTGGTTATTACTGCCTACATTCTCAGATTGATTACCTTGTTCATATTTCATTTACATCA